>JBBPDI010000029.1:7932919-7949294 GCA_037974545.1 Cucumis variabilis | reverse complement strand
GTCTTGAATCATTGGAGCCCATGATCTATAGGTCCATTAGGTTCCCCTGCTAGCTCATTTGGAATAAACTTAGAACATTGTGATGGAATAAGTCGAATTGTTCGAATTAGGAGAAGAGAGAGATAATGACATACATATGTGATATAGCCGTCAGTTTTCAAATAGAACATTGTGTTTAAATATGATTCAAATACTATAAATATAAATACGAATTCATACTAGGAAGCTCAGAATTGATGGAAATGGTCAAAGTTGTAAAAAGTCAAAATGTTGACTTTTTGACTTTGAAAAGTCAAACTTTGACCAGCCTTATATTCAAATATGATTTGAATTTTGGAAAAATGAATGCGGATTCATGCTCGAGAGGTCGAAATTAGTCAAGACGGACAAAATCATAAAAAGTCAAAATATTGACTTTTGACTTGGAAAAGTCAAAGTTTGACTTTTGACTTGAAAGGTAAAATGACCATTTTGCCCTTGAACTAAGTTAGTGGGAAAATCCAACATTTTGTTGGATAATCCCACTAACACTTAGTGGGATATGTAGCCACATGAGATGTAGACACCTAGCTCACTAAGTTCCACTAATTGTTAGTGAAATAATAGGTGTTGAGATTTGGCAATTTAATTACATGCATTTTTGCATGTAATTAAGTTATAAATATGAGTAGTTTCAATTGCTGAAAGATCTTTTTTCATTTTTAGTAATTTTAGAAATTACAAATTTGTTACACTCCAAATTCTCAAACAACCATTTATACCTTCCAATTTCCTTTTATCTCCTTTATTTTCCTAATCAAATTGGGTCCTACAACCCGGTTCCTTTGTCCCGAGGATAGTATGTAAATTCTAGTGGTTGTCCCGATTTGTGTACGTGAGTAATTTTCAAGGATCTTGAAAGGCATCAAAGGTATTTTTTTTCTAAACCCTAATTTATTTAGTTTAGGATTGCATGTTAACAAGGTACAATTAGAGTAAAATTTGTTCCTTTTTCCGCTGCACATGTCTTCCGTTTTCATCACGACCGACATCATGAAATAGTCATTTTTGAGTGAGAACATTGTTAAGTATATAAAATTGACTATTTCGATTATTGATGACCTAGATAACGTAATCTTAATCTTGAGCTAACTATGAAATTCTGTGCAAATAGAATTATCCTCAGATCTACATAGGTGAGAGCAGCTAATCAGCGCTGGCTAATAAGCCTTCCATTTCATGGATAAGACCGAGTGGATGGCTAGGGACATAAGATGTAAGAAACACTTACTCATATCCGCTTTAAGGTTAGTAGATAGGTTGTTCTCTTAAGGACTAAATTCAAGTTTTGAACAAGGGCCCCACCCTCTCATTGGCCCGAGAGGGATTCGGCTAATAGGTTGGACCTTAAACTAATTGTTCAATTGTGGATCAGTAGGAGTTAAGGACCAAGATCTAGTCTTGGGTAAAACGATATTTTGATATAGCCGAGGTTACAAACAACCTGTGAAGGATTAACTTATTGATCATGGTGATATCATATGGACACAAATATATCTATAGTGAGAGAAGTGCAACTACGGGACTTTAGTGGAATATGACCCGTTAGTTAATGAATGTTGATTAGCTTGGTTTAAAAGGATTTAGCCAATTAATTTCAAATCGTTGAAGCCCATGATTTATAGGTCCATTAAGTTTTCCTGCTAGCTCATATGGAATTAACTTACAAAAATATGTGTTGGAATAATTCTAATTGTTTGAATTAGGTCATAAATAGAGAGAGAAATCGACAATAATATGTGATATAATTTTTAGTTATCAGTTTGAGATAAAGCTTTCTGTTTAAATGTGATTTAAATATTAAAAATATGAATGCAAATTCATTTTCGAAAGCTCGAACTTGAGGGAAAGGGTCATAGTTGTAAAAAGTTAAAATGTTGACGTTTGACTTTGAAAAGTCAAAACTTGACCAACTTTATATTCAAATGTGATTTAAATTTTAAAAAAATGAATGTTGCTTCATGCTCGAAAGGTCAAAATTAGTAAAGACGAACAAAATGATAAGTGGTCAAAATGTTGTCTTTTGACTTTGACTTGAATGGTCAAATGACCATATTGCCCTTCAACTAAAGTTAGTGAGATACGTGGCTACATGTGATGTAAACACCTTAGTCCACTAAAGTTAGGTGTTGATGTTTTATGAACAAATTACATGCATTTTTGCATGTAATGTGACGACCCAAGTTCTCAAATTAAACTGAGATTGTTACTTGAATACTAGACTCATACTTAAAGATAAAACTGGATAAGTTTAATAAAATTTTCACAACGACAAGGAGAATTTATAAAAGTTTGAGCCTTAATTCAAACAAATAAAATATAAACATAAACATAAAGCAGAAGTAGTTTGCGAGACATTTCCTTATGGCAATCACGGCTCCTTCTTATCCCTCGTCGGTCTACCTCCCTTGTTACTTTTGCTTGAAAAGTTAAACATAAGAGAGTGAGTATAAACATACTCAGTAAGAGACCTGCTACTGGTCCCGTTAGGAGAAAAATAAAATTATTAACTTTCTATTGGGGGTGCCCTACACTTTATCAGTCTGGTGATCCCGTAGGAACATATAATCAGTCTAATGCCCTGCAGGACATATATATCAGACTAGTGCTCTATAGGAAGCACATATCAGTCTAGTGCCCCCGAAGGATGCACAACATGTGGTGATCCTGTAGGACACCTTCAAGGCACACCACCCTATAGATAAAATTAACAATTTCCTCTCAGTCCAAATCTAGCATGTCTAATCAATCAGCAAATAGCAATTTAAATTACCATCAATTCATTCTTTCAGTTTAACACATTTACAGTCAATTTATACAATTCAACACATAACCGAACAATATCGTAGCAGTTCCTCAATGAATAAACTTGTACATAAGCATCGCTCTCCTCAATTTAATCAATTCAGTTTGATTCATTTAATCCTATCTATAACACCACTCATGCCCTAACATAACGGTCAACAACCCACAATTCAATCCACACAAGGTTTTCAGTTCAGTTATAACCAAATATACGTATCGGTCACTTCATCTCAGTTCAATAGAATTCATACAGCTAAACAGTCATCAAGTATAAAGTTGTACATCACGTTCATCTTAAATCAAAAGAATTCATTCAGACGACACACCTCAATTTCATCGTTGAATCCAGTAGTAAGAACACTTACCTTAACGTTAGGTAAGCTCCTTAACCACACTAAAGTCCACAAAAAACAGGTATTGTCTCGAGGTGTTACATGTAATTTGGTTATAAATAGGTATTATCTCAATTGAGCAAAGACTTTTGGTAATTTTTGTAATTTTGAATTACAAATTAACCGAATACTTATTTCTCTCCCTAATCTCAAACGTAAGTTCTTCCTCCAATTTTTCATCTCTCTCTCAATTTCCTTAACCTATGGAGTCCGACAACCCAATTTTAAGTATGGAGAATAGCGAGTTGTCCACACTAGTGACGGTCCCCAGTTCAAGTTCATGAGGAGATTACGAAGAACAAAAAACTAGAAAGGTATGTTCTTTCTTTAACGCTAATTTCATTTAATTAGAGTGTTTTTAAGCATGTTAATCTCTAAATTGTTTAGATGTAACTAGAGTAAAATAGATCTCGTAATTACGTTGCACACGTCTCATTTTCCTTTATTGTTAACTAACAAGACTGTCTCACTATAGCCGTAGCTACACTCTACTTACTGTAAATATATTTGTGTCCATTCGATATGACTATGATTAGTAAGTTGACCTTTCATAGGTTGTTTGTAATTTTGGCTAGGTTAAAATACCATTTTACCCCCAAATTTTATCTTGTTCTCTAAAGTCCCACTGATCCTCTAATAAACAATTGATTTATGGTCCAACTACCAAACCAAATCCCTCTCACTTGAAAGGGGTGGGACCCCTTGTTCATCATTGTTCAAGTCCTAGAGTCAGCACTTAAGAAAACAACTTCTTAATTATATATCACTTGATAGGAATGAGTTTCATATCTTGCACCCTATATCCCTAACTATCTATCCAGTCTTACCTGTGAAATAAGAGGCTTGTTGAGGCTGCGATACCTGACCCCTCTAACTCATGTAGATCAAAAGACGACCTCGAATAAACATGATTTCATAGTTAGCTCAAGATTTAAGGTTGAGTTACCTAGGTCATCTTATTGAAAGAGTCGGTCTTAAGTAGTAAACGATGGTTATAAAGTAAGTGCAACAAATTTCTTAGTTCGTTTTTATACAAACTCTTTTTATAACGACACCTCCATTCATATATCTCTATATGAATGATTTAAGATCACATTCTTTGTAACACTAAGCAAGATAGTTTTTGTAACAACTATCAAAAGGGTCACATCCAATAATGTTTCTAGAATAAGGTTCAAATCTTATCCTTATACTATAAACTGTTTTAGTTATCTACTTTAACTTGATCCACATTTATGTCTCTACATAACGTTCAAGTATTCATATTAGAAGCCATGGGTCTTAGTTGATTAGATTTAGGGTTCTTTTAATAATGAAATAAGCAATTTACATTTATTCAATAACAACATTATTGCAAATAGAAATAAGTTTGTCGCTTACAAACCACAAATTTGAGAGATTGCTTTATTTATCCAAATGTCATTATGTTTATTTGATTAATTGCCATTAAATTGAAAATATTTAATATTTTATCATTTTCTACGTTTATGTCTATAAACACGTGTATCAAATGTATATTAGGTGCAGTAAACTTTCACTACTACAAAAAGGGATTTTTTTTTTATGGTTGTTTTCCTTTCTTGACATTTTTTGAAAAAAAAAGGTAAAAAAAAGGGTGAGTTCAAAGATAAAATGTCAAGAATTTTTAAGTTTTAGATTTCTTGACGTTTAAAATGTTAAATAATATGCATTTTTCCTTTATGAAATATCTATTAAATTCTTGACGTTTTTAAAACATCAAGAATATTTATAAATTTAACATTCTTGACGTTTTGTAAACGTCAAGTAATGTGTACTTTTACATGACGTTTTAAAAACGTCAAGTAATATCAAATAAATTTTTAGCGTTTTAAAACGTCAAGAATTTTTATAAAAAGGCAAAGAAGAGTCATTTTTCAAAATTTTTTATGTTTTTTAAACGTCAAGTAATATACTTTTCCTTGACATTTTAAAATCATCAATGTTTACTAAATAATTTAAAAAAATATAATAAAATATTGAATTTTATTTCCCAATTTGAAAAAGTCCTAGCTTTTCTTCATTTCCTTTGAAAATGTCAAAGTTGTCATGCGTCTCTTCCCTTATCGTCCGTCTGAAAGGATTAAAGCCCTTGGCAACTGAAGGTTTTATAGAGATCTTTTCAAATTTAATTAGGAACTTAATATACCGTACATTGGAAACTAATTATATAAACAATTTTCTTATAATTTAAACTAAGGTTAAGTATGCTTAAACAAATTATAGATTCGAGAATTATAGAATAGAGTAACTTGCTCTAGTTGATGTCTCTGAATCTACAAATCACCGGGTTAGGAACACTACCATTCGGAGACCTCCCTATCTTCTGAGATGAGATTGGTTTGTTGGAACCAATTGGAATGGTAAAAGTTTTTTAGAGAATCTCTGAAAAGATTCGTAGAGAAGCAAAAGCTTAGGTTGAAAAACATGTTTTCATCCGTGTATTTATAACTTCCTCTTCTTCAGGAAGTTGGAGAGAATCATGGGATTTTATTAATTTAAAAAAAATAAATTAATAGAAATATCAAATTAACTAATTAATTAATTAATAATTAATGAAATAATAGTAAATTAATATTTTATTTAATCATATTTAATGAATATCTCTCATATGTTTTATAGTTTAAATTTAATTAAATAAAAATAAGGGGCATTTTTAAAAATAGCAAAATAAATTAAAATATTTACAAACTATAGCAAAATTTTGGATTCTATCAATGATAGTCTTCTATCACTATAGCATATCAATGAGTATCAATGATAGAATTTGCTATAGGTTGTAAATATTTTGTAAAATTTGCTATTTTTTAAAATTCCCCTACATTTAATTTAATTTAAATTTGAATCATATTCAATTATAAATTTATCTCATAACCAATAATTTTAATATGAATCCAATTCACATTAAATTAATATTTGAACTCATTCAAATATTTTATCTCTCACGAATTAATTTTGAATCATATCCAAATTTATATAAAAAGTTTAATTAAAATACAAACTTTATATTATAATGTATTCATACATTATATTAATTCTCAAAGTAAATTTAAACATTTCAAATTACAACCAATATAAATAAATTTTATTACCCTTTATGAGCTAGGAAGAGGAACTAATGGACCTACAAATCAGAAGCTACAACAATATGAGATTAATTGGCTAAACTCATTAACCACATTAATCAATATTCGTTAACTACACTTCACTAAAGACTTACAGCTGAACTCTTCTCACTATAGATATATTTATGTGTCCACGGAAATAGACCAATAACAGTAAGTTAGCCCTTCACGAGTGTTCGTAACACAAGCTGGATCAAATTAGCATTTTACCCCTAGGTTACCTCTAGTCCTTAAATACCAGTGCTCCTCTAATGAACAACTTGTTTATAGTCCAACCAATAAACAACTCATGTCATAGAGAGGGTAGGACCCTTTGTTCAAGTTTCGGTGACACCATTTAAGAAAACACTCATATACTTACCCTTAAAGTAGGAAAGAAGTGAATTTCATCTTATGTAATTATGTTCCTAGCTCCCCACTCGATCTTGTTCCCAAAATCATAAGCATATTGAGTCAAAAATCTGGCCACTCAATCGTACAAAATAAAAGACAATCCCTCATGAACAGGAGTTTATAATACACTCAGGATTAAGACTAAGTTATCTAGGTCATCCTAATGAAATATCTAACTAGTTAATGGATTACATCTAGTGGTTACTATTTTGTGGTCTGGTATGCAAACTCATTGCATAAGATATCCTCACTCGCGTGTCATCTACACCAACGCGTTGGATCATTGTGTTTGTATCAAACAAAGATGGAATTCACTATGGATACAGCTCACTTTGTATTTGAAATGATCCAAATACAAATGTCAAGGAAATGATCAAACGCGTTGAATTCCATCTAAATAGTGAATTCCATCTTGTATGATACAACGTGTTAGATCATTGCATTTGTATCAAATACAAATTGAGTCATATCCATAGTGTTACCAGGATAAATATTGCTTTAGAAATGCACCAGCTAAGTCCTTCCAAACACTATCTAATTGAATATATCATCGAGTAGTTGGACCAGTCAAACTGTCTTGAAAAAAATAGATCAACAATTTATCATCACCAATATGTGTTGTCATCTTTCTACAATACATTATAAGATGACTCCTGGGACACGATGATCCATCATATTTGTCAAATTAAGGAACTTTAAAATTTGTTGGAATGATCAAGCTTGGCACTAAGCACAACTGTGTTGCATCTATATTTTCATAAACGTCAGTCCCTTCAATTGCTCGCAATCTTTCTTCCAAAACATCTAGTTTTTGCTTAGTCACAGTGTTCTCATTTTGTCCCATGTCTTGAATTTTAGCCTAAGCTTCCAATTGTTCTATATCTGGGACAGGAGGTGGAACAGCAAAACGCAAATTCATAGCAACATAGTGTTGAGTGGTTTGAGACTGTGGAACATTCATGTGGCGTGGCGTAAATCCTGAGGAATAAATGGAATCATCGGTGTCTTGAACTGGATTGCTTGATTATGCTATTTCTACGATGGCCTTTCCCTTTCCATCTAAACTCCTAGAAGGGAAAGACCTCAAACTTATTCTAATGTTATTTAAGAAATAATAAAAGAATTAATCTGGGAAAGGATTTTTCATGTGCCTGCACGAGAGTCGAAACCCCTCGAAGGTCAACACTGCTCCATCCCCAATTCTAGTCCTATAAGGTTGTAGTCTGGGTAGAGGGCTTGTGAGTGTGTGTAAATGCATTATGAAATATATAAAAAATGTACCAATAACATAGTATAAAATATTACATATGAATCAGATAAAAAGCAAATGATTAAGTGAACCACTGATTATAATATAATAAGAATAAAAGATAAAGATGTACAAGCTCAACTCTTTTAGACATTTTTTAAGTACCCAACGAATTCGCCAAGCTGTCGCGATGTGATCGCTACGCGGAGCAGTCGACCACCTCATTTATTTAATTTTAATAAATAAATAAATTTGGAGTCGTCACCAACCATATTAAGGTGTGAATGGTCACAAAAAAAAGATGGTCTACGTAAATTCATGAGATTTAAGTTTGAAAGTAGTTGTGTGTAGGGAAGGTGCTAGCACCCTACAACATCCATAAAATGGTTATCCAATTTTATCTTCTAAACTAAATTACAGAAGGTTGACAAAACAAAGTTTTTTATTTTGTTATTTTTAAATGTCCCATGGTTCTCAATTCACATCGAAGAAAATAAAGCCTAAGCGTGAATTGATATTTATGGGTGACATAAGAGCCATTAGAAAAATGAAGTTTATTTTTGTTTTAAAATATATATTTTTTTTTTATATTCACCTCAAGAATATTAAAATATCAAACTTTGATATTTTAATTTTCATCATAGGTGTCTAATGAGAAATTTCATGTATCTAAGAATTAATAAATTCAAGAAAACACTACTCAGTCACATTTAAATGTATGAAATAGTTTATAATTTTAAATACAATTTATTAATTAAATTTCAAATGGAGAAATTTCATGTATTCATGAAATTTAAATTATGAAATCCATAAAAAATAATATTTTTTGTTCGATTTAGATTTTTATTTCAAACTGAAAAATAAATAAATAATAATGATGACAAAACAGTCTTCAATTTGAGAAATATTTATGAAATAAATAAGGTAATATGGTGAGATAAAATAATACAAAGAGTTTGAGATAAAATAATACATGATAAAACAATACAAAGATTTTGATATAAAATAATATAGAGAATTTAGGATAAATACATAAAATGAATAGAGAGATAATATAAACAAGCACATAAATAAAGGCAAAATAAAGCGGGATGGAAAAATACACAAGATGACATAATGCAAAATAATTAATTAACACAGCATGATGCAAAATAATTAATTAACGCAACATTATAGAGACTAATTAATTAACACAATATGAAGCAAACTAATTAATTAACGTAGGCTAGGTAATTAACGCATGATGTCAGGATGTTAAATAATTAATAAATACAGAATGTCGAATGAATAGTTAACAGGATGTCAAATAGGTACCAAAAATTAAAAGGATGCAATTAGACCAAGATGCCAAATGGTTGCCAGGTAATTAAAGTTGGCCAAAGCAAATAATTAATGCAGGATGTCAAACGAATAATTAAGGATGCAAAATGGGTGTCAAATAAGTATCACAGGATGTGAGGATGCTAATTAATTAATGTAGATGAAAATAATTAACTCAAATGCAGGATGTCAAATAATTAAAACATGATGCGAAATGGGTGTCAAGTAATTAAAGTAGGTCAGGATGCCAAATGAAGAATTAACATCGCAAAATGGGTGCCAAATAATTAAGGCACGATGCCAGGATGCTAATTAATTAATACAGGATAATTCAAATGAATAATTGACACAGTCAAATGGGTGCCAAATAATTAACGGAATGTAAATAATACAAATGAATAATTAATAGAGCAGCCAAATGTGTGCCAAATAATTAACCTAAGTATGCAGAACACTAATTAATTAATTCAAGATGCAAATTTGTTTAAAACACACAAAAAAAAGTGGGGATGGTTGAGAAAAATAGGGAGGAAAAAAACTTATTTATTTTTATTTTTATTGTTTTTTAAATTTTATTTTTTTTAAAACTTAAATTTTATATTTAAAAACAAATTCAAATTCTTTTATAAAAATAAAAGTAAACATAAATGAAAAATGCAGGACAAAATACGATATCTACAGGACATTATTTCTTTTTATAACTAATTCGTAATTGAATATAAAATCTGATTGTGACTCTAGACTTGATAGAAGAGTGTGTGGAGAGACACACTCGATAGTATTTTGAGTCTGAAGAATATTTATATATAGAAGTGAAAATCTTCCCTCCTTTCAACCAAAAAGGTTTGGCTAACCCATATTTTAGGAGAAATGCGCCAAAATTTTTGTATAATCTTATAATATTTATTTGTTTAGTATTAAGGTGAAAAAGTTTGTTTCCAAAAGTATTTTCATGTCACGCTCTAGGTTAGAAGGAAAAAACTAGAACAGGGTGTGACAATTAGGATGTTGAGTTGAATTCGTGGTAATTTGGTGAAATTATTTATATACATTTTTTTGTAAATGATCTAAAATATTCATATATATGTTAAGTTTTGGAAATGATTATATATGTGTGTGTGCATGTGGTGAGAGGTTTTATTCATATATATTCGAGTTTTGAAGCTATATTTGATAAATATCGTCGTTTATATATATTTATGAAATTGTTGTTGAACATACAAGATTATGGAAGCACTGTACAGGAACAAAAATACAATTGAACTACAATTTAAAAAAACAAAAATCAAAACATTCTTGATGGTTTTTAAATGTCATAAAAAGTTACATTCTTGATGGTTTTAAAATGTCATAAACAAGTGCATTCTTGACGGTTCTTCAATATCATAAACAATCAATTTCTTAACGATTATTAAATGTCATGAACACTAATACTCTTGACGATTTTTAAATGTTATAGACACTCATATTTTGAACGGTTTGTAAATATCATGAACATTCAAACTCTTGACAGTTTTAAATTGTCATGAACACTCATACTCTTAACGGTTTTTAACTGTCATAAAAATTTATATACTTGATGTTTATAAAACGTCAATGTTCACTATTCTTGACGTTTTTATCAACCGTCAAGAACTTCAACTTTCTTGACGCTGGCTTCAATGATGGTTTTAAAACCGTCAAGAATTTTTGACAATCTAAAAATATCAAGAGAGTCTATTTTTGTAGTAATGTTTTAAAAAAGCTACATAACAGATTAATACAACTGTATAGTTTATTATTAATATATATTTTAGTTTTTATCATATATGATATTTAATTAAATAAATTGTATAATAAGTTTAAGACTAATGATTATCTAACCTCTTTTTACATTTCCACACTGTCATCAATATATAACCTACATTGACCGACGCCTCTAACATTAGTTATTATTTCTTTTAGAGAGAATAAGAGATTCAATACCCAGCTCTAAACCATTATGGGCCAAACCATTATTGTGCATTTGTGATCTAACTAACTATAACCTAATAAATACAGATGTAGGTGTGAGTCGCTGAGTGATGTGATGAATGGTGAAGTGTGTGGGTTAGACAATCACAAACAGCAGCAGGATATGAAAAAATGAAGAAAGTTAATTTTCTGAACCGATGCAGAAGTAGGTGTTCGTGTTTTCAACTTCTTATGGTGAGTTTCACCTCTCGATGTTGAGTGCCAAATGTATATATCTTATCTTAGAATACATGTGTGAAGTTGATTTCAAGCAAATAAGATTAAATTTTATCTCTAAAACTAATTCTTTTCTTGTTTAACGGAGTCTAAGTTAATTACTCTCTAGCAATTAACTATCGCTTAAACCAATCTCTCATCTGATTCAAGCATTGAAGTAGACATAGATTAAACAAGATGAACTCTACCTATGCATGCTTTTAAAAAAATATTAGTTTATCTTCTCTAACCTGTAGAAAATTTAGTTATGCATTGTTAGAGAAAATTTAGTTATGCATGATGGAAGAGATGAAGAGAAAATGGTTGAGTGAAAAATGAATTGTGTCAATATTTATATTAAAATCTACTGGCTTCTCAATCATAAAATTTGTAATACAAATATATATAATAAAACATAAAAATAAGAGAGAAATTGTATCAGATAACAAAAACATTGTAAAAAAAAAACAGCACACGACACCTCTTTTTCTGCATATTGTAAATATGACAAATATAACAAGTAATTAGTGATATCAAACAACTATCGAAGGGCTATCAGAGGGTTATCAACTTTTAAATTTGTTACTTTTGCAATTTAGAAAATGCAGTGACATGGGCCCTATTAAATTTGTTACTTTTGCAATTCAGCTTTTATTTTTGCAAGCGACCCAGAATAAAATGGAAGATAAGAAGAGCATTTAGTCGTTGGTTGTGATCTCTTTTAACTTTTGGCATTGATTGTTGTCTACTTAAGGTGATTGCTTTGTGGTTGGAGGATGACCTCTCAATTTTCGAAGAAGTGACTAAGCTCTCACTTAGAATCTTCATAGAAAAGTCGAGAGGTTGAAGATGATGGAGTTATGGAGGAAGTTTACAGAGCTTCAACCAATCTCTGGTGAAAAAGTTTATTGGTGTGTTTGAATTACATTTTCAAGTGTTTAATTTAAAAAATAAGTTATTTTGAAAAAAAAAATTAAAGTGTTCGAAAGCCACTCAAAAAAATTTTAAAGTGTATTTTAAACAATTTTTAGAAAAAAACATAGTTTAAACAAAAATGAGTTTCTTGAAAAATATTTTTTTCGTAATTTAATCCAACAGATGTCTTTATTTGTTGAACTGTTGTGGATTATTTACGGGCACCAAACGAAATGTTTTGAGCATTTTTCTCACATAATGATCTGACACCTTGTCATTAATTTATGTTCTGCTATGTCGGCTAGTCGTGTCACGGATTCATTGCCTTTGGTATTCTTGAGATAATGAAGTTGGCTGCCAATTTGCTTTTTGATTTGATAATTACCAACCTGCTTCTTTTTTTTTTTTTTTTTTTTGCCTCTTATCGTGTGGTTCATTTACGTGCACGAGCTTGGATTGTCCCCTCTTCTAGGTTAATTCTAAAAATAAAAACAATATAATTGTTTTAAAAAAATGACAAAGTTAGGGTCATTAGCAAATTTATTCTGAAAATAACGTGAAAATGAAATAAATTACAAAAATAAGGTAAAGTGAAAAATATAGACAAAAATAGGTGTAGAAATCGTGGACCAGATTACACTTGTTTGCTATGAGTTGCACTTCAGAGTGAAAATTATAGACCTAGTCCACGATTTCCATATACGATTTATCAATTTTGTTACTAAATATATTTAAAGATGTAATTGGTTTAGTGGTTTTTTGCCATCAACTTGGTGAGTGCTCCATCTTACATCTTCAATTCAATTCCCGCATTAGTTTTTTTTTATTGAAATTTATGTACTTTTGACTTGATATATATATATATATATATATATATATATATATATATATAACATAGTTTGTGTTGTGAAAATAGGGCACAACCGAAATACGAAAATCGAGAAAATATAATATTAAAGTAATAAAATAATATAATATAATATAATATATAAATAATGTAAATAAATAAATAAGGAAAATCAAAAAATAAGAAAATAATTAAGAAAACCAAAATCTCAAATTTCTCCACTCTCTCATTTGTTTGGAAATCATCCAATTCAAGTATGTCTTACAACTCCACCAAATGCCACTTTTTATAGACAACTTGGCTAGTAGGATGTGGCATTTGCTTGACATATGGCATGAGTGTTGGATGTTTAATGAGATAATATATGTTGGACACTAAGGATGTGTTTGGGGTGGAGAATATGGGGGATTAGGTTCATATTCCAATCTTAATCTTTCTGATTCTCTTTGTAATCCCTCCTCTATTCCGTCGGATTTCTTTCTCCATTATGACGTAATCTTCGTCCTTTTCCTTTCTATTTTCATTTTCTCTTCTTAAAATATACAGTCAAACGAGTTTTCCTATTTTTTTCTTCGAATCTACACCCATATTGAATATTTTCCCACAAATGTTCATCGTTTCGTTTTCATCTCTGATTTCTTTTTCCCTTCGCTGAAACCAAACTTCTCTTTTGTTAACGGTTGCATTTGCACGTTGCCTTCAAAACGAAAAAGTCATCTCTATGGTTTCGTTGACGAGTTGCCACTCACGCTCGTTGCCTTTGAAACCAAATCCATCCTCTCTATGTTTCGATTAAGGCCTTTGTTGTAACAGTAGGTCTCAGACTTCCCCTTGCCGCAACGACAATGCCTTGTCGCTTCGATTTTGATATTGTCACGAGTTCATTTCCACCCAACGGTGCTTCAAGTGACAGAAGCTACACCCAAGTACCATGTGTTGAATGAAAAAGTCTGGTAAGGTCATCGTCGGAGCATGGAAGGGGTGGTCGCTTCTTCCAAAAGATATGTGTAGCCAATGATGAACACAAAAATAATTTGTATCTGCTATGATTCCTTCTTGAAAATTTGTATTAATCTTTGCGGCATTGGTGGTTCCTTTTTGCACATTTGCATTAATCTTCTCATCCTTCTTCTTATTCTGCCTTTATATAATTTTTTCTCGTTTTATAAGTTCTTTGAATACTATTTGCATACCTATTTTGTTCGTTTTAATTTATAGCATTTGGTTTTGACCCCCCGATCAAATATTTGATGGATGTTATCTTCATGTATGTCTTCAGATTGGTTTGTTTGATACCTTGTTCGTATTTTACTTCCATGTTGAAGCATGTATACAATTTTGTTCGTATTTCACCCCCTTCAATTTAGAATGGATCTTTGCTTCTCAACTATGCTTTTTTTTTCTTACATTTGTTCTGGTTCATTATTTTTTGTAATAGCCTCTGATTTATTATTTTTTTACATATCCCCTTTGTTTTTTCTTATTTCTTATTTTTCCACATAACCCCTCAACTTTGGTCTATAGTTTCATGTTCATTGTGTACTTGTGCAGAGTCCTCTGTTGCATACCTAATTGCCTTTATTTTGTATTAGGTCTTCAACCCTCATGTTTACTTGTCACTTTCATTTGTCACTATATATATCAAATCTCCTATTTTTGGAGATACTTGTTGGTCGGTTACTGCTTAACCTCCCATTTATTACCATCATCCCTTCACTATATATTTGTCCCTTGGTTCCCATTCCATTGCATCCTCGGTCTTACAAACTTTGCTCCTCTACTTACTTTTGGTATGTTTAACATTTTTCACCTAATACATTTTCATTTGTTGAGTTTGATCCATTTGTTTTATTCTCCATGTTGTTACCACTTCCGTATGTTTCACATGCTCCTCTTTGTACCATGCCTTCATTGTTTGCATCCTTCCTTGTTGGTATTCTATTTTCATATACAGTTTACCAATACTTCTCTGTTTTATGAATTGGTTGAGTATTTTCTCCATATTTATTTATCCCTTTGTTTAGTTTATATGCTTCAACATTTGTTGAGTTTTATCCTCTGTTTTAATTCCTATGTTGTTACCACTTCAGTATGTTTCACACACTCCTCTTTGTACCATGTCTTCATTGTTTGCATCATTGCTTGCTAGTATTCTATTTTTATATATAGTTTTCCAATAATTCTCTGTTTTATGAATTGGTTGACTATTTTTTCCATACTTATTTATCCCTTTGTTTAGTTTATATGCTTCAACATTTGCTGTGTTTTATCCATTTATTTTAATTCCCATGTCGTTACCACTTCAGTATGTTTCACATACTCCTCTCTATACCATGACTTCCTTATTCGCATCTTTGCTTCCTCGTATTTTGTTTCCATATATAGTTTAGCAATACTTGTCCGTTTTATGAATTGGTAGCTAGAATACTCTTTCCATACACTTTCCATAACTTTTATCCCTCTGTTTAGTTTATATGCCTCAACATTCTATTGTTCTTTTAAATCGTGTGTATGATGAAGAAATTGTCCATACAAACGATACATGTATTTGCTTGTTCTGCCTTTAATTCTGATGACCTTGTTTCGACTACGAAATTCGAGTGTAACGTCATTCTTCATGAATGTCTTTGCACGAATTTCTTTGCTCTGAGGCCAATTATTTTCCCTTATCATTCTTTTCTATGCTTATGTATTCAATTGTACAATGTTATGAATTTTTTAGGGCAAATATCGTGTAAGGCAACGATACGTTAAACAACTTTTGATTCTTTATTAACATTTCAAATTTTCAAATTTTTTTCATAGAGTCCTTTCTAATTTATGTCATTAATTTTATTCGAGTTGTACCAGTTAAACAAGTCATACATGAGGTACTACTATGATTTTAAACGTGTAATTTCATCATGTTGCGATATATAATTTTTTTTGTTTATACATTGTTGTAATATGTTCCTAACAATTTGGGCACAATTTTGAGGGGGGGGGGGGGGGTTCGTTTAGTACCATAATGACTCTTTCCCAATTTTTTCTCAAGTTCGTAATTTTACGTTTCTCCTCGTCGTAT
>JBBPDI010000029.1:7872139-7883426 GCA_037974545.1 Cucumis variabilis | reverse complement strand
GTCATTTCTTGGACAATGAAAGGTTTTCTTCTTTAGCTTTAAAATTTTCTTTAATTATATGTAGGTTGGTGAATGTCACATTTGATTTCAACATATATATATACTTCTTGAGTGCTTTGTTTTAATTCTAGATTCCCTTATTATAGTTATTATTATTTGCAAAGTAAATTTTGTTTTAATTATTTTAGTATTCGATTATTGAAAAAGATTTAAAAAAAAATGTCCCTTACATATTGGGATGAAATTCATAAAAATAGGAAGTTAATAATGTATTGTTTGTATATAGAGGCCCAATTTAAAATCTGCAAAAACAAACAAATAAATAAAATATGGGAAATTAATTATTACTTGATCAATAATCGATCTTAGAATTACTTTTTAGATCACAATCAAACTTTAACTCAAAATTAGGTTAATATTAACCCAATTCAATATTCAAAGTATCTACAAATTCATATATCTTCTGATTTGAACACTTTTTAAGACAAATATATGTTTAACTTTTAAGTATATAGCGCACTTCTTCTTTCTTTAAAATAAAAAATAAATTGTTATTCAGACTTTGATTCATGTGATTATCTTAGCATTGCTTTTTACATCATAATCAAAACTTTAAAGTGTGTTTCTTTTTTTAATAACAAAAATTGATTTTTCCAAAAGTAATATAAATGTTTGTTTTTGTAAACATAAAAATTAAAATACAAAACTAAGTTAACCTTCTAAAATCACTTTAAAAAAAAGTTATTTAAAATACACATGCTCAATCAACTTAATACAATCTATTTGACCATGGAGAAATTAATTTGTTGAAAATAATATTCGCATACTACATTTTTTTTAAAACAAAATTAATGAAATTATACGATTATTTCATTTAATTTATTTAAAATATTTTTAGTTTATTAGACAAGAACATTTTATTATATTTATAAATATTTTTCTAACTGTATTTTTATTCCTTTAAAGTAATTTTCCTAATATTATTTTCCTCTTTCCGTAGGCAATTGAAATGTATAATAAGAACCATCCCAAGTCCAAATATTTTTGCACCCTTTACATATATCCTTGCTTTTGCTTAATTTGATACGATCCAAAGCAGCAACCCACTAAGGAGACACATTATTTCATAATAATAATAATGCACATGTTTTATAAAATCAATTTAAACGAGTTTTGTTCTTAATAAAAGTTATAATTATAAAAGATTAAACAAATACTCCTATTTTATATATATATATAAGTTATCATGATACATTCTTATATACGAAGAAATCCTTTAAAATTTTGTAGAAAAAAAATTGACCACTTTTGTCCAAAAAGAAAAGTAGTTTTGAAATGTTTATGAAATTAGATCAAAAGTGATATCACAACATCTAAAAATAAATAAAAGCGAGTTTAAAGAAAAAGATTCCATAACCAAAACCAATTAATCAAATACCATTCTCAACAAACATCTCATAGACCCAGAAAGTTAATTTGATTTCAAACAGATGAGATTGAGATTGCTTTTCATATCAAATCAAACATAAAGACATATATATATATATATATATATATCCCAAATAACTCCCAACTTTTAATTTAGCTTCAAATTAGGGGAGAGACTTGGGTTTATCTTTTCAGTGTTTAAGCTATTTTTCTCCTTAAAGTACTCAATGATATGATGCTTTCGTTATGTTTTGTTGAACATATCTTTTTAGAAGTTCTTCCAATAACAAATTCATTTCATTGTCCTATATTCATTCCAAAGTGATTATGTTCTACATTTCTACTCATGCTACAAATCAAGTCTTCTTTTTTTTTTCCTTACAACAAAATGGTAAAATTTTGAGTAACCACAATTAATGCTAATTTTTTTACTATTATTATTTAGGTAAAAAAGCAATTCTTATAAGAAGTACTGTTCAATAATTTTATGAAAACCAAACTTGTTGTAAATTCAAAATAATCATCAATCGAAAAATAGTTAAGAGAATGAAAATGGTGAGAATGTACCTCAATTATATCAAGCAAGTTAGCAGAATATTGAACTTGGTCTAAGGATAAAGTTCTTTTTAATTATCTTTTAGTTTAACCAACATATTGGAGCTCTCGAAAATATATATCATATTCAAGTTGGCCCATTGAAAAATAGAGTTGCGTTGTAAAATTGGGCAAGTGGGTGTAAGAAAACATGATTTTAAATTTCAACATTGGCAACTAGCTTGAGCAAGATTATGAACATATATACACACACTTTGCTTAATAGGTTGCAACCAAAGTACAGCAATAATTAATAGATGCTATTATTAGCCACGTGATATTGATCACATGCATTAATTAAAAACTCTATACGTATAATTTCTTTTTTTTAAAAAAATAATAATAAAAAGTATGATTAGATCAAAAAAAAAAATTAAATCACATTCATGAAATTGACAAGTGAACTATATTTACATTAGCACATATATATATATAATTCATCGTTTTGAACCATGATGATTAACATATTTAAATTGTAACGAACTCACCCTATAGTCTATCATAAATGAATAAATGATGTTTAATTGAACCATATTTATGCACATAAATGTATGGTAATTATGATTATTTTAAATAAAAAATTATAATTTTTCAAAATTTTGCTATTCCATCTTATATTTCAGTCGAAAAATATTCTTTTCTCATCATTAAGACCTTAGCTCAATTAGTAATTGTATATACTGAGAATTAATAGGTTTCAAGTTCGATTCCTTCACTTCCTAATCTGTATTATAAAAAATTATCTTTTTCTCTTTAGTTTAATGGATAACAACTCAATTATATGGTAATTATGTTATATCATGATGAATAATCTTGTAAGAAATTAATTAGATTAAAAACTAAAAGAGAATCTTAATGCCTTTAATTTAGCAAAAGTTAAAAGGGAGAGAGATTATTAATCATCCAAAAACAATATCATATTTGTAAAGGGGAAAAAAAGAAACTCTCAACTAATTCTCAATTCTTCAGATATTCAAGTTGTTCTAAAGATTTGAAGCGGAAAAAAATACCCAAAATCACAAAAAGATTACAGTACACAGATCTCACAATCCCAAGTTTATTGTTTGATAAATTAAAAATTCGTAGGTATATATATATAAAAAGACATGAAAAGAGAACAAAATCAAAGATATAAAAGAACATCCATTATGATATAGATTTTATTATATAAAAACAATACAATTATATATATGAATATAATTAAAACATTATTTATATTTTATATGTATCATGATAAAGTTCATGTGATTGTATAAGTAGACAATTTTCATTTTAAATGGAAGTCAAAAACTAATTCTTTTACCAAACATTCTTCCATCTACAAAGATTAAGACTAAACAATATACTTTTTAAAACACAAAAGATAAACTTTTAAAAAATGTTAGAACTGGAAGGTTGAACATGAGCTGAAACTACTTTAAGAACTAAAAGCATTATTTAAAAACAAAATAAAAAGAAAAAGGAAAAGTAAGCCCACTTAAAACAGGAACCATACAAACCTAAAGAAAAAGGCAAATTACGAAGCAGAACGCCCATTTCCACTATTCTCCATTGGCTAGAAAAGGGGGAAACTAAAAAAATGAGACTACGGTTTTGACTTGTTAACATGTGTTTAACAAAATATAGTGATATTTCTTGAGAAACTAATTATACTTAAATGAAATCTTAGCTTTTACCATTCATCTTTCAATACTTTGAATCATAGTTACTTACATATCTTCTTCTTCTTCTTCTTTTTGTTACAATGATGATTAGAGTAGGATGCACTAAATTATTCTATTTTATTCTATATATATATAACTCATAAAAGGTTATAAAAATGGTTTAAGATTTGCAATATAGTATATAATAGTGCTACTTAAATTTTATAAAAGTAGTGGTGAGGAATTAAAGTAAAGGGTAGTGTTCTAGAAGATGACTCTCACACCATTTTCAAATAATATTATATATGTAATGTAGATGTCTCTCTTGACTGGTTTTCCTCGAAGGTAAAATATGAAGGCTGGTCGGAACTCTCATACCATGGAGGGGAAAGCCTAGTTGCAAATTTTAAATAAAAAAAATTAGAAAGGTTGTTTGGTCCAAGAAATAGTCATAAATATATGTTGGTAATGGGTAATATAGGTACAAATGCACAGAGTTAAAATGAGGTTTTTATAATAATGTTTGGGTAGATCGAGTATGCACCATAGTTAAGTGGTATGATGTTCAATAAGGTATATTTTCTTTTTCAATGATTCAATCACATCAACTCTAAAATTAATTTAATATATATTTGATTTGGAGCAATCATATATCTAAGATGAACTTTTTAAAATATATGCATGTGAGTGAGGATAAAAAATAATGTTAAGAAAGTTCCGTTGTTAATTTGAAATTCTCATGTGCGAACGTAAAAAGAAAATGACTTTCGAAGACATAATCATGCGTATATATAATTGTGGACAAATTAATATTTCTTTTGTTGTGACGAACAAATTTGGTTAAGTCATAGAAGGAATCGTCAACGCAACAAAAATTGGTTTTATACTTGTTATATGATCTTGGTGATTAAGCTCTATCAAATAAACAATGTGTGATATCGCTAGAAAAATGAGTTTTCTTCTTTTAATAACAAAAAAACAAGTGTAAGTTGATTTTAGATAATTATATATATACAATGGAATAACTATTTGTTAGAATGAGCATACCAATCTCGAGGTAAGATATTTGATTTTTTTTTAATACTCCATATATTAGTTGTAGAAAATGTTTATTTAAAAGAAGACTTAGTTAGACTTTGTTTGAAAACAAAAATGTCGATTAGGATTAAAATTTAAAGTTAGTTAGAAAAAAAATACTATGATATCGAATATAAATGTAAAAGATAAAAGATAATTGAAGTCAAGCTCTATTAATGTTGGATATGTTTTTAGTAAATTAAAGAAAAAGCAAAATTAAAAGTTGGATGAGAAGTTAGTAATGAAACTTTGTGTGTTAGCTTTTTATTAAAATTTTCCTCTCTTAATAATAAGAAGAAGAAGAAGAGAAAAATGATTTTAAGAAAATGCAAAGTAAGAAGAAAGCAATATAAAGGAAAAGATGACAAGGAAATTGGCAAAAACGTGGAAAGTGTTTAATTTGGAAAAAAATTTCTAATGGAATTACCTATTTTATTTTTTATTTTTTAAGAAAGTTTAATTAAATCAGTTGCCTACCAACTTTTAGATTCTTATAAAATCATATATAACTTTTTAAAACATTCAACTTCCTATTTCCAATTTCAAATTTGAGATTGATATCGTATATCTAATATATTTTCCACACAAAAAATAATTATTCTTTTTAAACCATGGCATATTGATTTTTTAAAAAGAGAATTAAAGTTTTTTCCCCTTAATACTCTTTAACGATCAATATACAGAAAAAAAAAACATTTTGAATACTTATGTAAATATTTTAAACGATAAAAAATTCAAATAGTAGGTTTAGACATTATGAAAAGTGAAATTATTTTATATAGAAAGTGAGTGCTGCAAAACTAGAATGCTTCTTAACTCATTCTTCTTGAAATTCTATAATTATTGTGACATTTAAGCTGTGTAATGTCAAGATCTCTCCGTTGCTTAATTTGATTTATACAATTATTTTTGTATATAATATTATATAACGAGAGGAAGACTCGAGTCCTTAGACTTACACCAAGTCTGTTAGTGCTTGCAGAGCAAACATAATAGCTTGAAGTTTTAAAATTCAAATTAATTGTGTGATAGCATTAACATAAATAGAATAGTTCATTTGACATCGATTACACCAAGTCTGTTAGATGGTTCATTTGAAATCTCTCAAATGGTTTTCTCTTCTTCTTTTTGGAAACTTCATACTCTTTAGGTAATCGAAGCCCCAGCTTCAAATCTCTTATCTACGATACCTTCTTAATAAATAAATAAATGTAAGTTTTATTTGGGGCTCTTCTTAGGGCTAAGCATGGGCTGAAAATTTGGGCCTTGTAATGATGGAAGTTTGTTGGAAAATTCTACATTGGGCCTTCTTTTAATCATGGGGCCTAAAAAGCTTTAATTTACCACTTTTTTACAATCAGACAATCTACTTACATTTTGTCAAATGACCACAATACATTAATTAATTTCTAGTTTTTTTTTTAATTTTAAAAAGTAAGAAATCTGTTAGTACACAAATATTGAAAAAAAATGAAAAATGGTTTTGGAAATTTATTATTCATTTTAGTTGCTCGAGCGTTTCTACATTTTTTTTATTCTACAAATCTATAGTTTTTCGAAAGTATACCATAGTTTAAATTCTGTGTTGATAAACATATTGAAAAATGAAAATATACATCTCCTATATTATTTGGTATTTGGTATGATGATCTATTAGAAAATTCACTTATTTGGTTTAATGATTAATTTCAAATATATACAAAATGTTTATAACAAATATAATCATAACGATTATATATTTTCAAGTTACATAATAAATACATATCTTATTAAGATGTAGATATTAAGTACCTTTTCATATATATGTACACATGTATATTTAATCATTTTGCACATATATATACCATATATTATATAATAAACAATTGTAATAATGTTCTACATAAAATTTAATATATTTTGAAAACATAATCAGTTGTTAAAATGACTGTAATATATTTGTTTCACATATTGTGTATATCGAGTTTTTCATATGCTAACGTATATTGAATATCAAGTTTCAAATTGACATCAATGAATAATATGAAAATATAATGTATTAATTTATCGGGAAAAAATAAATATAAGAATAATGTAACTTATTTTTCTACCTACAGTAAATATGCAAATTTTTATATAATAACGTATATTGAATGTATAGTTTCAATTGGATTTCAACAAATATTATAAAAATACAGAATGTTGATTTAGAACACAAAATTTTCATTTAAGAATAATATTGATAGATAACAAAAAAAAATTAACTGATAAATTAATAAAAAAGAATTAATTGTAAAACAACATATATCCATATAACCTTAGTATGAAAACGAGAGAATAAATATTAAATCCAAGGGCATACTCAAAGCTTTGTTGGAAGAAAAATAGAAGCAAAATATGATGAGCGAAAGCAAATAGATAGGCTAACAAAAAAATAAAAAAAAAAGCAAAATATGTTTTTATTAAAACGAATAATTAATCTAATTGTATGGAATATATTCCATATTTAGTTACGATATATTTCATATTTAATTAGAATATATGTTAAATGAAATCAAACAAATAAAATTTTAACTAATTAGTACTTAAAAGATGCAAGTTTTTTTTTTAAAAAAAAAAGCAACCGATGTCGTTGATTTTTTAATTATAATTAAATAAAATGAAATTCGTAATAATAGATTTTAAAAAAAAATGATAGATTAAATTCGTCCAAAAACAAGATCTTATTGATGGAAAATTTCTAAAAGTAAGACCATTATAAAATAATAAATTTATATTAGGTTATAATACCAAATTTTCCTTTTCATTAGATGATGTTACAAGGCCATTTTAAAAGTATCTAGATTAAAATGAGAATTTTTAAAAATAGTAGATTTTACAAAATATTTACGATCTATAATAAATTCTATCATTGATATGCTAATAGTGAAAAAACTATAAGTGATAGAATCTAAAATTTTGCTATAACTTGTAAATATTTTAATTTATTTTGTTATTTTTAAAAATACCTCAAATTAAAATGACATTTAAAAAAAATGTGTAATCCTAGTTTTAACTTTAAAAATGTCTACTTGCTTATATTCTTTAATATATTTAAATTAAATATGAACCAATATATCCCTCTTCAAAGTTACTATCATTTTGAAATCTAATTAATCCAACGAAATCGAAAAATAAAGAGTAAAAGATAATTACAAAACTTAGGTGTTTTTTAAAATGAAAACTAAAAATGACAGATATGATGCATTTGAAAGCTATAATTGATTTTAGAAAAATAAAATCATTTCAAATTGATTTTTGAGAAATTAGATTATAGATGATTTTTGTTATCTAATTCTTAGACAACCACTCCTTATATAGTTAATAGTTTTTCCAAATATGAATTTCAAAGGAAAAGTTTGTAACATAGGAATAACTTTTACTATTTTCTTTCATCCACTTCACTTACTAATTTTGAGTAATTGAAATACATCATAAAAATTGAATTGTATAAAACATCTTATTTTGTTGACTAATTAGACAATTAAGTGAAATTCTATGTGCTGATTGATTAAACCTCATAGAGTTTCAATCTTCATTCATATAATAAAATTTTTAGTTGAAATTTAAAAACTGAAATCATTACTATGGCATTCAAGAATAAAAAAATAGAAACAAAAGAAAAAGTTCAACACACTTATCCCCTCATTTGACTATGTATAAACCATCAATCTAGGGTTCTTTTTAATATTTTATTCCTACAAAAAAAAAGAAAAAAAGAAAAATGAATATTTGAAAGCAATTCTCATATTTTCCCTATTCGCTTTGCTTCAACAAATTATAGTAAAAAGGTGGTGTTTTTAGCCACATATATATACCATACACGTTGTAAAAATAGGACCAATAACAATAATCAACCTCTTATTTTCAAAAGTTGAATAAGAGAGAATATTTTTTTAAAATCTCCAATATAAAATTTGGTGCATATTATTTTTCTAAAAAAATGCAACATTACAAATGGAATAAAAGTATAGAAAGTTCCTACTTGCCACGGGCTCTTTCTTTAACAATTTGTGAACATTTTATAAGTCATTTCTATGGAAATTTTCCAAAATATATATTGTAATTTTTCTAACAAAAATGGACCAAAAAGTTTTCTCGTTAATAAGATAAAATATTTTGTAAAATATACTATTTTAAAAAAAATCATTATTTAAATAGTAATCTTCGTCAATCTCAAACTATAATAGATGGGTATTGGATCAATTATATACAACATGCAATCCCAACCAGAATTATCAAGATGAACCAAAATTTTATAAATCTTAGATAATACTTTCTAACCAAGGAATCATTATATGTTTTGAATTTTTAACGTTAAAGTATTTTATTGATAATTATGTTTATGCTGGTATCTATTCTTAAAATTTAAAAAGAAAAATCAAGTCATTTTCCAAAACTATCTAATTATAAAACTAACAATTTCAATTTGAAGTATGGACAACGTTTGAAGTTCATCATTCGTTTTATAAAAGATTGTAACGTCTAACGAGGAGGTTGAAAGTACATTTTTTATGTATTTCATCAAGTTATTAACTGCATACATGGATAAAAAATACAACTAAAAAACAAAAAGAGAAAAACTAATTAATATAGTATGAAAAAAAGTTAACGAGTACAAGACATGTTATTTTAGACTATCATGGAGTACCAACTTGAGAACGATTGACCGATTCTTCAAACTCTTTTTGTGGTAGAGGATCTGAAGACATGGTCGATCTGGATTAGTTGGAGTAACCACAAGCTTTTTACTTTTTTTCCATAGAACACTATAAAGACTTGTTACTAGTAAAATTGCACCAATTATACTGTCAATCCATTAACACAATATATATTACAATCAAATATTTAATTTTACGTTTAATAAATCTTTTAATCTATTGTCTAATTTAAAATACATAGTAGAGTGAAGAATAATAATAATTATTATTAAAATTAGAAATATGGTTTATACCTTCCCAAGTAAATTCTTTCGACAAAAAATAACTGAGAACCGAGGATGGTTGTGACTAAATTAATGATTTATACTCTTTTAGATATCATCATGGCCGGAAAAACTAGACCCTTTTCTTTGATTAACCAACCTTGTGCATTGTTTGCAATTCCAATCACCAAAATGCCCTGCACCACCTCACCACATTATTTTAATCCTAAACTTTTCTATATTTTGAAATTTATATTTTGGTGGCACAAAATTGTATTTTTGTATTTAGATTTTATACTTTTAATTTACACGTAATGATCAAAATGTTTACTTTTTAAAATTTAAAATCCAAAATAAACAAAAATTATTAAGTTATTTAAAGTATATGCACTATCAATTTATTATATTATTTTAGTTTCTATATTTTCAAAATACTTAATATAATATTTCTACCTTTAAAAACTAACAATTTTGATCTTAAAAAATTATTATAAATGACAAAATTGTTTAAAATATTTATAAAATATACCAATTTTTCAATTTTTATCCATCATAAACAATTATAAACAGATAAGCACTAATAAAATTCTACCATAAAATTTGAAATTTTTAGGAGTGAAATTCTATGTTTATTATTTTGCTAATGTTCTTTAGTTTTTAGTTTTATATCACTTTATCAGCTTCTTTTCCTTTCACTTGTGAACCATTTGTGTCTAAAATAAGGTTGGGAAAGCCTGACTTCTAACTAATCTTTTTCTATTTTGATCTGATGTTAATGTGTATAATAATTAAATATACAAACAACCTTTCTTTGACTGCCAATTCCATATTTCGTTTTTAGAACATATATTGGAAATCTTTGGCAAACATAGAAAACAAAAAAATATATATTTGAAAAATTGTTTTTTATTTTTTTCTTCTCGACATGTGTTCTTTTTTCTTTTTTTATAAAGTTTGAGATTGTTTTAGAAATGGTTAAAATCATAATGACTAAAACACATCTTTAACCATTAAAAATTAATATATTATTTAATTTTACTTTTAAATATAATTTTCATATCATAAAGGATCAATTTTTAATATAATTAAAAACATGTTCAAAGTGAACTTTAAGTTATTTTAGTATTTTATAATCACCCTCAAATATGTTCTTAAATGGAGACGATAAAACAAAAGTAGACAAGAGACATTAACTCAAGTTTAATTAAGACTCAATGAGTTATAAAAAACACGACTTGAACCTTGAAAACATTTTACTGATTAATTAGGAAGCTTAATCTCTATTCGTATAATAAATTTTTTAATTAAAATTTTAAAACTAATGGCACACAAGACTAAAAGTATAAAAACATAAAAAAGTTCAATAAACCTATGACCTCATTTGATTACTTTGTATAAAGCATGAATCTATAGTTCTTTTTTCTTATTTTATTCCTACAACAAAAAAAAGAATATTTGAAAGCAATTTGCATGTTTTCTATTGTCACATTTCTTGTTCATCATGCTTCAACAATTTAGAGTAAAAAGATGATGTTTGAGCAACCATATATACACGTACACGATATGGGAATAGGATATGAATAATAATAATCAAACTCTTATT
>JBBPDI010000029.1:7849336-7860142 GCA_037974545.1 Cucumis variabilis | reverse complement strand
TGAGTCGAAAAACTCAACTGGTGCTCGATGCAGTGAAGGCATCGCTGGATCGGGGATCCGAAGTTGTTGAAGTAGGACAGTGATTGATCTTCTCTATGAGTGTGATCATGCTTATGTTCCTTTGACCTTTGATTGAAATGGT
Source organism: Cucumis variabilis (assembly GCA_037974545.1). Lineage (NCBI taxonomy): Eukaryota > Viridiplantae > Streptophyta > Magnoliopsida > Cucurbitales > Cucurbitaceae > Cucumis > Cucumis variabilis. Next base: position 7,860,000 of record JBBPDI010000029.1, on the reverse strand, counting down.
CTGTAAGTGTGATTATGCTTTCTATCTACATGTATGTTAGTTCTCAAGCTTGCAGTAAGGGTGAAATGGTTCCTGAAGTTTCAAATAGTTGCGAAGTAACCCATTTTCCTTGAGAATAAATGCAAGATTATTAATTTGTGTTTTCCTTTAATATAGTAGTATTTTTAAATCTTTGAGGTACCATCTTTCTCTCCTTCCCTCCTGTGAACTTAGCAATGGTGCATGCAACTCAACAGTTCCTGAACACCACCACAAAAAATTACCTCTTGTTGTTCTCACGGTGAGAATTACAAAGAGTTTGTGGGCTTCTGTATTTTATCATGGTGAAGAGGGAGGATTATATATTTGGTCAAAAACTACCGTACCTAATTGTACTTACAAGAGGTCAACTTAGTTATATCTTCTGTCAGTAATTACATAATTATTTTACATCTACAAAATAGATTAATCTTTAAGATCAAGAATATGATGATGACCTATAAGATGGGTTATTGTTTTTCTCAACCACAACTTAGAATACATTAAGAACATAACCTAAGCCTCTAATTAGGGTTTCAATCATTAAACCTAAATAATTTGTTTAGTCCATATAGTCGATTGAAAATCTTGGGCCTTTGGAGGGAATCTAGGTATTGATTAAATAGATCACGAAATAGAGTCCAATATAATAAAATAACCCAATGAAATAAATTTACTACTACAAATTTGGCATTCTTTAATTATGTGCAAAGTACATCGAAAATATCTACCTTGATGGTCTTTGTCCATCAAGTAAGCAGACACCAAGAAAGCTCGACCATCAATAACTCTTTCTGGATGGTATTGGTTATCAAGAAAGAAAACTTTGATGTTTTTTGCCCATTGAGAAAACTGAAAAACCCATCAAAGAAAATCGTTTTCTTGATTGCCAAAACATGTCATAAAAAAACTATTCTTTTTTTCTATTCTAATTGGCATCTTGATGATTTTGATTCCCTCCTCAAGGATTCTTGTACTAAGAATTGTAATGTTGAAATTCAAATTTATAAATAGCTTCTATAAATTTTTAGACCTCTTGTCTACAGGTATATACAGATGTCAGTGAGCGAAACTCATGTTCATCAGATTCTATAGTTTCTACAAATTTTTAAAATCCTAAATTACAAACTTTCAATTCAACTCATTAAATTCAACTCATTAAAGTTGAACACAATAATTAATTTAATTTTGATAAAGTTACTTATTTCAATCTAATTATAATTACAACAGTTAACTTTTAAAAAAGTAATATTGTACTATTGATGAATAGAAAGTGTTAATTGAAAAAAAAAATAGTAAGGATTTAATAATATTATGGATTAATATTGTGTTTTCTAATCCCATTAACGAGAGTCCGAATTTCGTGTTTCGTAGGATATAGTTTTTTGCCCATCAAGATATCACTTTTCTTAATGGATCTTGTCCATGATCTTATCCCAAACCCAAAATATCCTATACTCATCAAGAAAATTTTAAACCCATCAAGAATTCAAAAACAAATATATTTAATTTTTTTTTCGATGATGGTCATTGCAAATCAAGAAAATTCTTTTTATAATGGGCTTCGTCCATCAAGAAAACCTAATTAACTTAATGAACATACCAGTCAACTAATATATTATCCTTAATGTTTATTGTTCATCAAGGAATAGTTTTGTTGATGGTTTACAAACGTCAAGATGTCTACTCCACACAAGAGTGATTTTCTTTTTATGAGTTTAAAACTTTCTCTTTATAATAAGAAAAGTAGTTGCATACATGCATAGTAATTATAAGAAAAATTAGAGAAATGTAAACCCATAAAAAACAAAATCGTTAACAAAATATATTTAAGAAAAAAAGAAAGATATAGATTAAATAAAGTTCTATATTATGTTGTTGGCACAAAATAAAAGAGATCAAGATCATTAAGATCATGTAACAAAAAGACAACTCATGTGCAACTACAAAAAGAAAAAGAATAATGAAAAAAATGGAAAGAATAAAGAAAAAGAAATGTACCTCAAAAAATTATAAGCATAATATAAACTATTTATAAAGAATTTTAAATTGAAAATTTTAATTTATTTTAATTTTAATTTATATCTAAGAAGATTTTTTATAAAAAAATCTTATATGTAAATAACTTAAAACACAATTTCATTTTAACTAAGACACAATTTCATATGTCATATATAACCAATTTTAAACTAATAAAACTATCATATAGATTTTTATGTCTAATATAAACTATTTTTTTAATAGTTTTAATGAAAATTATAAAAAAACTATTAATAATTAATAAAATTTACTATAGATTGTAAATATTTTTAAAAAAATTAAAAATTAAAGAGTGATAATTAAAATTGATAAAATATTTATACTATATAGAAAAAGAACAAGTGTATTGAAGAATATTTTTTTTCTATTTTTTAAAAACCTAAATATTATAATCTATATTGAAATTTTACAAATTTAATTGACATACAAAAATAATATACAAACAATTTTAATAAAGAAAAATGTTAGTGAGGTAAAGGACGAGAGAAAAGTGGATGAAATTATGTAAAATAGATGTGGTTGATAATAAGGGACACAACGTGGATGGAGGAAGTATGAAACTCTTCTCTAGGACTGGAGTCTATCAAAAATATGGTAAAATGGATTGTTTTGAAGATAATTAGGCCTAAAAATGGTTTTCTTTTGGCGTTAGTGAAGAGACGCACTCCTTTCATTTTTGTTTTTTTTTCTTTTTAATTTTATTTTAATCAGATTACTCTCTTTCTTTCTTTTTTCTCTCTCGTTTTCTTTAACTGCCGTAGACTCTCTTTCCTTCTCTCTTTATTTCCTCCCTCCTCCCTCCTCCCTCCTCCCTCCTCCCTTTCTCTTTAATGATTTCTTTTTTTTTATGGGTATATTTTTAGGGTTTAGGGTTTAAGGTCTAGTATACAACTTTTTTAAAATATTGGCAAAAGGTAGTTTAATTTTTTAAAAATTTAATCAATTATGCCCTAATTTTTGTTCCAATTCAACCAAAATTATTATGATTATTATGCTAATTTACAACGAACTTTAGTTTCTATGTTCACTTGCATTGAAAATTCCTCCACACATTTACTTGCGTTACTAACTTTTGAAACCACACTGACACTTTAAAACAATTAATTAAAAAGATTCTTATGGTTTAAATTTTGACACCACACCAACAACTTAGTGCATAGTTGAACGATATGTTTTGGAACTTGGAAGGAGTGAATTAGATGAGTGTTTGCTAAAAAAATTCAGTTAAATAAACATTGTATATTTTAAGGTAACCTTTTTCTTTAAGCTTTCAATTATTATTTTTTACCTTAAGTTTGTTATATAACCATGGTTTTGGTGCAAATAAAAATGCATTTTCGTATAATTCTATATTTAAGATTGAAATTTAGATTAATTAAAAATTTGATTTACAAATTAAGTGTTATCTTGATCTCCCTTTACGAGATCATCTTCCTGTCGTCGTCTACGTCGAATGCGTCGATCCGTGTCAGCAACATTAAGTCGTCTAGGTCTACTGAAATAATATTATATTTTATATTTACCAAGGCTTGATAACACATTGAGTTCAAATCTTGTAAATTGTGTTTCGTTAAGTAAGCATGTACGTCTTGAACAAAATTATTCTGAACGATTACAAATAATATAATTAAATTATGTGCATGTTATAAAATTATAAAACAAATCATATTAAAATTCTTATCCTACAACAATAATAAGCACCATTAGGTGTGATAAATCATCTTGTAATTGATGTATACCAGATAAAATAGTTATCTAATACAGTTGGCTCGTATATTGCTTCTCCTCATATACAAAGATCATTTCAAAAATGCCACATTGTGATATACTCTACATGAATCTTACGTCAATCTTGATCGTGTATGCCTCTTAAATCAATTTGGTGTAGTGTCTAGTCTGTAAAGCTAAATGTTGGTTGCATTTGCAGCATACAGAACTATCACATGCAACACATGATTTGGTAGATGCATCTCAACGATATGAAAGCATATTATAGGGTCCATGTAAGTTTAGACCACTTCACCATTATGAAATCGATGAGGAAGCAATGTCATATTATCGAGTGTGTATGGTCTCCAATTAATCTGTTAACAAAAAAAACATAAGTAGTCAACATTCGTAGAATACTTTACTACCTAAGTGTGCATTAGTCACTCAAATATTTGTTGATACGTCAACAACATATTTACTGATTGTTCTGATGCAGGTAGGACACCACTCCTTCTAATGTGTGAAAAAATTAATAATAAGTTATAAATAGTGCAATTTTTATTTTAAAAAATAATATATAAATAAAATAATACCTGAAATAGCTCAAAGGTCGAGCAACTGGAGCATGTAATGCAACTTGTGGTGCTACAATAGAAAATATGTCATATGCTTATACTTGTAGTAGCATTATTGGCCCAGCTATTTCTAAGGTTTGTGCGATACTGACTCGACACAATTTTCTATAGCCATGCAAGGCATGCAACAGCCCAAGAGTACGTACCGACCTCGTCAAAATTTCTTAAAAGTGAAAGAAACATACAATGTACCAGGTGATGGAAAGCATACAGACATAGCAAAAAAACTGATCAATTTTACTCTAAAAGCAACTAAACTATTTAGTGATAAACATGCTTCAAAAGCTCTAATTAAAACAAAATTAGGATTAAAGAAAATATACCTTTGATACTATTCAAAAATCTCAATATCTCCTCACGTACTCAAATCAGGACTACCACTAGAATTGACCCGCTAATCTCTGGACTTAGAAACGAATTGTGGGACCCAATTTTGTAAAGCAATTAAGGGAGATATATGAAAATTGGAAGGTAGAAGTTTGGTTGAGATTTTGGAGAGTAATAATTTTGTAATTTCTAAAATTACTTTAAAAGGGCAAAAGTTTTTAATAAAAATGAAAACAACCCTATTTATAATCTAATTACATGCAAAATTAGTTGGCCAAATCTAACACCTAATAATTCACTAACAATTAGTGAAACTTAGTGGGTTAGGTGTCTACATCTCATGTAGCCACATATCCCACTAAGTGTTACTGGGATTATCCAACTAAATGTTGAATTTTTCCACTAACCTAGTCCAAGGGTAAAATGGTCATTTAACCTTTCAAGTCAAAATTCAATATTTTAACTTTTTATCATTTTGTCCTTCTTGACTAATTTCGACATCTCGAGCATGAATCTGCCTTCATTTTTTCAAAATTCAAATCACATTTGAATATAAGACCGGTTAAAGTTTGACTTTTTGAAGTCAAAAAGTCAACATTTTAACTTTTTATAACTTTGACCATTTCCATCAATTCTGAGTTTCCTAGTATGAATATGTATTCATATTTATAGTATTTAAATTCCAATATTTAAACACAAAGCTCTATTTCTAATCTGAAATCTGACGACTACATCACATATACTTGTTGGTTTCTCTCTCTTCTTCCAATTCTAACAATTCGACTTATTTCATCACACTGTTCTAAGTTTATTCCATATGAGCTAGCAGGGAAACCTAATAGACTTATAGATCATGGGCTTCAACAATTCAAGATTAACTAGCTAAACTCTTTTAGACCAAGTTAATCAACATTCGTTAACTAACCGGTCATTCCACTAAAGTTTCGCAGTTGCACTCCTCTCACTATAGATATATTTGTGTCCATTTGATAAAACCATGATCAGTAAGTTAATCCTTCATAGGTTGTTCGTAACCTCGGCTAGGTCAAAATACCGTTTTACCCCCAAGACTACATCTTGCTCCTTAAGTCCGACTAATCCACTATTAAACAATTGGTTTAAGGTTAACTAACCGGTCACTATAGATATATTTGTTAACTATGATCAACATTCGTTAACTAACCGGTCATTCCACTAAAGTCCCGCAGTTGCACTCCTCTCATTATAGATATATTTGTGTCCATTTGATAAAACCATGATCAGTAAGTTAATCCTTCATAGGTTGTTCGTAACCTCGGCTAGGTTAAAATACCGTTTTACTCCCAAGACTGCATCTTGCTCCTTAAGTCCGACTAATCCACTATTAAACAATTGGTTTAAGGTCCAACCTATAAACTTAATCCCTCTCAGGCTAATGAAAGGGTGGGGCCCCTTGTTCAAGACTTGGATTCAGTGCTTAAAAGAACAACCTATAACCTGTTTGAAATTTTTATTAATTTAATATTTTTTAAATTAATAGAATCTCATTATTCTCTCTAACTCTCTTTCCTTTAGGAAAGAGAGTTATAAATATGTAGAAGAAAACAGTTTTCTTTGATCAATTAATCAAGAAAAAAAGTCAATGTTTTTTGCTCTCTGCAAAAATAAAATAGTTTCTCTCTAAACATTTTTTTTCATCTCAATTGTTTCCCACAAACCAATCTCATCCTAGAAGATGGGAATGTCTCCGACGAGTGGTGTCCCAATTTGGAGAATTACTTTAAAGATTCAGAAATATAAATAAGTAAGTTTTTCTTTCTCAAATCTATAATTGGAAAGCATGATTAGCCTTTAAGTCTTAATAAGAAAACTAGTTTCTTAATTATTTTTGTCAATGTACTGGGATTTTGGGATTTTCAAATTAATTTAAGGAATGGTTCTGTAAAATCTTCTGCTGTCATAGAGCTTTTATCCCTTCACACTATTGCCCCAAAATCAAATAATTTTCCTAAAATCAAACAGTTTTCCTAAAATCAAATAATTTCAAGAATTACAATTCAATCAACAAAATTGTGTATCTGTCCACGACTAGGTTAAATTCAACAAAATTCCCACTATATAACAATGAAATCATACAAGGAAAGAAAATAAATCGGCGGCTAGGGCTTTAATGTGACGAAGTCGTGTACCAGGTACACAACTTTGATACTGAAGTCGTTGATCCAATCTACGACGCCCTGCATGTTGGTCAGTGTGGCAATCAACTGTAGTGTTGATTGCCACAAAGGATACACATGTGACGGAGTCGTATATCTCGTACATGACTTCAGTATCGCATCATGGATCGATTCCACGATTTCAGCCTATAAACGTGTACCCAATCCATGATTTACCATAGTCATGGACTGGGTACACGATTTCGCAACACTATTTTTTACATTACTTTTCTGCCTACCCTATTTTCCACTTTCTTTTTTAAAATTACATTATAAAAAAAAATTGGAGCTTTTTCAAAAATAAAACAAAGTGCGAAAATATTTACACCATATGGAACAATTTTAAAAAAGGAAAAAGCCCACAATCCCACAACGTGAAATAAGAAAATTACCCATGCGATTAATCGGTCACATACGCGTGAAAAAATGATTTTGTACCCATTCTAAACGATTTCTTTACCAGTCTAAACAATTAGCAAGTCAAAACGATCTTTTAGCAAGTTTAAACGATCTTATACACTTGTACAAGTTTAAACGATCTTGTACTCTTGTACCATAGTCTAAACGATCTTGTACCCAACCTAATTGATCTCGTAGCTAGTATAAACTATCTCTTAGCAGGTCTAAACGATTTTGTACCCTTATACCTAACCTAAACAATCTTGTACCTGTGTGCCTAGTCTAAATGATCTTGTATCCAAAACTAAACAATTTATTAGTGATAGCAGTCTATCTCTGTCTATCTAGGATAGACAACTGATCGTTTAGATAATGATACATGATTGTTTAGATCTTATACCAATATCATTTAGATCTAACCAAGAAGAAATTCTAGAATAGAAAATGAAGAAATTGGTAAATATTTATATAAATAATCATAATACTGTAAAATGAAGAAAAAGTAATAATACGAAAAAATTAATAATATGAAAAGGAGATGAATAAATCGTAAAGAATAAGAAGAAGAAAAATAAGTGAAAAATCGTCTACATTATTCAAGGGCAAACCTGAAATTTATGAAAATATCATGAGCTTTTTTATTTTGTCATACCAGTCGTAAATATTTTGGTGTTTTGTTATATTTATGAAAATTGACAAAAAAAATCATATTTAAAAAAACTAAATTAAAAATTAATGGTTCTTTTATTAAAAAAAATATTTTGGGTATGTTTTTTCTTTTTTTCAATCTACATATTTTTTCCAAATTGAGTTTTGAATTTTTGTTAATATTTGATTTATTAAATTCAAATATCTTTTAGTTCTAGATTGTTTTCGAAGATGGCCGACGAGAATTAGTGTAAAACAATTATAACTAGCTGTGGGCGACAATTGTCGTCAAAAGTCAATAAAAAAAAAAAGTTATAAATAAAATAATAGTAAAAAAACCAAAAAAAGTTAATAATTTACCACATTTATTCAATTATAATAAAATAATATTGAAATTTTATTCTGAACAAACCCTATACAAGAACATTATAGTTGTACTTAGTTCATTCAAATTAAAATTTTGTGAAATTGATTTGACATTACTAATCTATAATTAAAAATGCATATTCTACAACTAAAAATTAAAATAATAAAACAAAAGTTAGTAAATAAAAATAATTAAAAAATCATCGGAATTTAACAAATCAAATATTATCAAAATTCAAAGCTGAAATTGATTTGACATTACTAATTTATAATTAAAATAAAAAAGCATATTCTACTATTATAAATTAAAAATAATAAAACAAAAGTTAGTAAAAAAATCATCGAAATTTAACAAATCAAATATTACTAAAGTTCAAAAAAACTCAAATTGACTTGACATTACTAATTACTAATTTATTATTGGAAAAAAAACATATCTATAACTAAAAATTTTAAAAAAAAAATCATCGGAATTTAACAAATCAAATATTACCAATGTTCAAACCTCAAATTGATTTTACATTACTAGTTGATAATTAAAGGGGAAAAAAGCATATTCTACTACTAATAATTAAAAATAATAAAAAAAAGGTTAGTAAAAAAAATATAATTGAATTTAACAAATCAAATATTACCAAAATCCAAAAGTCAAGTTGTAAAAAATATAGATTTGAACAAAAGAAAAAATAACATTAAAAATAACTAGAAATATTGTTTAATAAAATAACCATTAATTTTTAATTTAATTTTCTAAGTAAAAAAAAATTGAAATTTTATAAAAATAGAACATCTTCATAAAAAAGTCAATTGTAATAAATTTTGTCTTTTAGTCGTTTTGTTTTATGGAGTGTAAATAATTTATTAAAATTTTTTATTTTTGAAAAAACTCAAAGAAATTTAGTTAAAAAAGACACGAATAAAAAGAACATTGAAGAGAGAGGAAAATTTTGAAAAATAACACCTTTTATGTTTTATATTTCAAAAGTATCACACTTTTAGAAAACTCGTAATTTTTTTCTCAGAGTCAATTTCAGCCAAGATTAACCACGTGATTCTTTCCAAATTTTTAAAAATTATTTAAAGAAAATTTATCGGTCTCTCTCGGTCGAGTGCGTTGCAAAGATACTGCATTTTTTTTTAATTTTGAAATAAAGACAAAGAAGCCAAACAACGTAACTTTGGATATCATAATAATTTTTGCTTACAAACTTTTGTTCTTTGAGAGTATCAGTAAGAACAACCTTAAAGAAATGGGGATTGTTCGACTCTTTACATGGTCGTTTAACAACATTGCTCTTTCGATGATTGGAAGCCATGAAGGGGAGCTTTTGTTTAAGAATTTCAAGTATTTTTCTTCTTGGACTAAAAATTGAACTTCAAACTAATATGCATTTGTACTGTGGGTAGTATATTAAAAAGTTAGTTGAAGTGTAGAGATTGACCAAATCCTATTTATTAAATATTGATACAGGAAAGATGGAACAATGTAATTAATGAGAAGGTTTGGGTGTAATTAATGGATTAAGGAAAACAAGTCAACCACCTCAAAGTGATAATTAATGAGAAGCTTGTTCAAAAAATTCCACAATATTGCCTGAGAAAACTAAAAATGAAAGGATAAAAGTCCATGACAGCAGAAAATTTTACAAAATTATTTCTCAATTTAATTTAGGAATCTCAAAATACTTGTACATTGGCAAAAATAATTAAGAAACTAGTTTTCTTAATAGGACTTAAAGTCTAAGCATGCTTTTTAATTATAGATTAGAGAAAGAAAAACTTACTTGTTTATGTCTCTAAATCTACAAAGTAGATCTCCAAATTGAGACACCATCAGTCGAAGACCTTCCTATCCGCTGGGATAAGATTGGTTTGTGAAAAAAAGTTTAGAGAAAAACTATTTTCTTTTTGCAGAGAACAAAAGCATTGACTTTTTTTCTTGATCAATTGATTAAAGAAACTGTTTTCTTCTAGATATTTATAATTCTCTTTCCTTCTCAGAGTAGAAAATGGAGTATAAGAGAAAAATGAGATTCTATTCATTTAAAAAATATTAAATTAATAGAAATTTCAATTCTACAAATTAATTAACCATTAATCAATTAGTTAATAATTAATTAAATCATATTTAATTAATATTTCATTTAAACCTTATTTATTGAATATCTCTCTAATATCTTATAGTTTTATATTAATTTAATTATTTAATTAAATAAAATAAAACTAAACTATTAATTAATTCTCCAGTTGCTAAATTAAATATCTTATATTTAACTTAAATTAAATTTGAATCATATTCAAATATAAATTTCTCTCATAACCAATA
>JBBPDI010000029.1:7465904-7477797 GCA_037974545.1 Cucumis variabilis | reverse complement strand
TGGGTTTGGATTGGAAAGACGAAAGAAAGAAGAAGATAGAAGAAAAAGAAAGAAAAGGGGAAGTTTCCTTGTAAAACAATCACAAGTTTGTAAGGTTAATCAAAGATAATTACAAACAGATTATATTATATATACCAAAAACACTGTAAGAAAGTTCTAATTTTTGATGGATGATTGAATGGTGGGGTTTGGGATTGCTCTTCGCTTCCCCACAACTCTCTCCCCACTTTTTACTCTGTGTGATTTCCAGAGCTTCCCTCTTCCTGCGGCAGCTGGTGGCGGGTGGTTCTCCTTCCTTTTGCCTTTCATCAATCCTTTTTCTTTTTCTTTTTTTTCTTTTTTCTCTTTATTTTTTTAATTTAATTTTTAGTTTTAATATTTGTTGTTCATGAATGCAACAACTACCATTACTGTTTTAGATTCATATTCTTTTCTTTAATTGACATGGTAAACATTATTACCTCATTAATATTAGGTGAAGAAGATGCTGATTGACACACATTACACAACTACTTTACATTATTGTGTTATTATACCTTTTCTCACAATAATCAATTCTCATTGTGTTTATTATTACACAAATTTAAATTAGATTTGTTATATTTAAATAGTAGATATTGTTGAATCAATTACACATTAAAATTGAATATTAACTCAAATAAATTTAAGAATGTGATATAATCAAAAGCGTTGAAGGTTTAACATTTTTCTTCCTCTCTTATTGAATCGAGAAAATGATTTGATTCATATGCTTAAAAATATATGATGATTGAATTGATTTGATGAAAAGAATTGCTATGAAATAACTATTTTCTTTTTTATACCATTATCTCCTAGTCCCTTTTCTTTTACCATTAAGCTAATCAATGATGATTTGTGATATATCCCATAATTAATATTTTTGAGGTTATGATCTAATGATTGTTATTTTATTGTTTGATTTGTTATCACGTGTGGTGTCATGTGAAACTTAAGATAACTTAATTATAAAATTTTAATAATACAATTTCATTTATGAATAAGATAGTTTGAATAAAAATATAAGCTCAAATTAAATGTATTGGATATTAAAAAATAAAGGTATTTTTCTAAAATAGAAAAAATTGACATATACACACCAAAGATAAAATTAGTATTAATATATGGTTTTACAATTTTTCAAAAAATAAATATAAATTTAATTACAATTAAATATGAATACAGTTTGCAAATGATTTAATTCCTATACTAAAATAAAATTAATGGGCAAGTCTTTTGAATTGGGTAAAGTGATCGTTGATAGAAAAATTTTAAAAGGTGACATGAAAATTAAAAAATAAACCTTAAAATTATTTTAAAAACAATAATAACCAAGATGAAAATCAATGATAAATTAAGGTTATTAATATGATTTAATTTTTATAATGAAAATAAAATGACTCCATATATCTATATATGTCCATAAAGTTTGAAGAGAAATAATAATAATAATAATAATAATAATAATAATAATAATAATAATAATTTTTACTTTTAGATTTTAGATTTGCAAAAATTCTATTATAATTTTGAACATTATTTTGAAACTATATTTACATGGATGAATTGGTGTATATTTACAAAAGTTTGAAAAGAAAAGAAAGAAAAATACAAAAGCAAAAAAAACTTAAAAAGCAATCACTTTCTTTTTTCTACCCTATCACTCTCTAAATTGCTTGAACACAAGCAAATTTCTTAAACCTCAAAGGCAATTTCTTTCCTATCAACGTCTTCACGAATATGTGTACATAAAAACCTTCAAAAGTAATTTACCTCAGTTCTTCTGTACAAGCGGGTTATCAGAATCAACATTGTCGACGTCGATTATTGGATCTTCCTCCTCTTGCTATATCCTCTCCTCCGATTGGAGAAATGTCCTATATGAATTTATATGGAAACATTATTGTGGTAGTAGAATAGCTAATTGGGGGATTGGGATTGGGATTTTATTACCATTTGGCTTGCTTGATGAGACAATGATGGTTCTGATTTCTCCATGGGGACTGGATGGTCATTTTCTAGTGTACTTTTGCAGTCCTCGTCTACAAATATAGAATGTCCAAATGCATTTGAGTTTGTAAGAAATGAGTTAGGCTTATGGATTTAAGAATGTGATCTAATTAAAAGGTAAGATGTTTTACACTTAAAAATGATTTGATCCATTTGATTAAAAAATAAATAAATACTTAAAATTGAGGGAACCTGCAAAATATTTGGAAAACGAAAAACCCATATGTCTACAATAAAAAATACCCATTGTAAATATTTTGGTGTTTTGTCATATTTATAAAAATTAATATAAAATTAAACCAAATATCTTATTGTTTTATATTGATTAATTAAAAATAAATACTACTTTGTCTAGAGAGGAAAATACACTAACAAACCTTCAAAATATAAATTTAAGGATCTTTAACTAAGATGATCTAAAATTGTATATAATATTACAAAATTAACACAAATTTCTCAAATTTTTTAAAAATGTTATAAATTGACTAATATTTTACATAAATATAGGTCCAAATGACCAATTTACCCATCTTTATTATTAATAATATATATTTAAAAAATAGAAAAAAGAAAAAGAAAAGTGAACCATGTTTAAGATTTGCATTTATTAGATATCCTATATGTAAATATGGTATGTGATTAATTCTATTATAGTAATACTATAATAAAAATTATCCCTTAATTATTTTTTTTTTTGTGATTTTGTTCAAGAATTATCCCCTCCTAATTTCTCTCTCACTTTCCAATCTCTCTCTCCATCCATTCTTTCTTTCATTTTGCATTATTTTTCATATATTTCACGTAATTATAGTATATATTGAATAATACGGTGTATATTTTATTAATGAAAGGTTCTATATCAATTTGTTTATGTATTTTATTTAAATATTCATATCTTACGTGATAAATAACACGTTATGCTTGAAATGATAGTGATTATGTATGAAAGTTGTTTATGTTCACAAGAACATGAATGAGAAAAAATTATGATGAGTATATGTAATATATGTCATTAAAACAACATTAGTTGTTCTCTAGTATATGTAATGTTGAAGAAAACTGAATATGTTTGCAATGTAGGGACTTTAATGAAAGAATTGAAGATCCAGGAAAATGTATGTAATAAGTGGTTGAATCTTAAATTGGTTTATGAAAATAGTATATATAAAACAATACATTGTATATTTTATGAATGAAAGGTTATGCTATCGATTTGTTAAATTGGTTTATGTATTTTATTTCAAATATTCATTTTATATGTAATAAATAATAAGTTATGTTTGAGACAATAGTGATTACGGGTATATTATAGTATATATTGTTCATTTAAGGTTAGTATCAAAATACATCATGGTATATTGAGTATATTGAAGATAACATCATTTGTGTATTATTGAATATATGTAACAAATCACATAAGATATATGTATTATGCAGTAGTATATATGTAAGAATTAAAAAAAATATTGATTGGATACATAATCCATTTATGTTAAATGAAGTAAGAAAAAAAGCACATAACATACAAAAAAAAATCGTGTATGTATTATTGAATATATGGAATGGTATATATGTAACAAATAAAAAAACATAAATGAATTATTCAGTAGCATACATGTAAGAAATATGATTTAATTAAAAGTTAAATAAATTGAAATTCATATTAATTCCTTTATATACCTGTTATATAATATTTGTATAATTGTTATATATTTTTTGTTGTTGATTAATTAATATGATTAATCAATTATTTGAATTAATTAATTTAATTTTGATTAAATGTGATTTAACGAAATTAATTAATTAATTAGTTGTTAATTTATTTAACTTGATTAAATATGATTTAATTAAAAGTTAAATAAATTGAAACTCGTATTAATTAATATTTTTTATATAATGGTTATATATATTGTTTGTTTGTTATAGTTTATTATAGTTATTTTATTATTGTTATAAAATGAATTAGACTTTTAAAATCTATAACAAAGATTAGTTGTATGTTCACATAGGTTAAATATATCTACCTCTTTTAGAATTAGGTCGACATCTTGTAAAACTGGTTACAAGAGGCTCACTTGATTAGATCAGTTAGATAAGATGACTAAGGTTGAAGGTTCTTAAGTTGACGGTTTATGGAACACCTTCTACCATGAGATCGTAATCAGTTCTTGAGCCTAGTTAACATAGTTTTATGAGCATGTGTGAAATTTGAGGTAATAAAACTAGTTTATGACCTTAGACATTGGAGGTTAAAATCCAGTATAATGGTTATGCACGGATGTTTCACCTATACTTAGGATTTGTTTATGTCAGCTAGAGAGAAATAGTGTACTGTTAGTTCTAGCGTCCCTAAAAGTTCATATCGAGAGTTCCATGTAGGGCTTCGAACCGTGTATGAGAGCGGTCTCCCTTCGGAGAGTGTTTGTATGTAGCTTTGTCAAGTGAATAGTGGAAGTAGTGTTGGAATTTATGTCATAAAACTCGTACATTGTAAATATAATACATTGACCGTTATTAATAAAGTGTTATTGTTGTAATAATTGTTATTGATTATAATATTAGTTTTGTCTTAGTAACCCAAATCCAATAAACTAACATCATAAGCTGTTTAATGGGTCTTGAACAGTATGTAGAGACATACATGGATCAATGTTCGAGATCAGCTTAAAGAGTCTATAGTATAGGGGTAAGGTTGGGTACCTTATCCTAGTAACACTATGGATACGACTCATTTTGTATTTGATACAAACGCAATGATCTAATACGTTCGTGTAGTTGCCATGCGAGTGAGGGTATCCTATGCTTTGCATAAGATCAAACCGCAAAATAGTAACCACTAAATGTAACTCCGTTAACTAGTTAGATTTCTATTTCACTAGGATGACCTCGGTAACTTAGTCTTAATCCTAAGTATGTTATGAACTCCTGCTTGCAAGGGACTGTTTTTTGATTTGTACGGGTGAGAGTGGCCAGAATCGCCGATTCAATAAGCTTATCATTTTGGGGACAAGGTCGAGTGGGGAGCTGAGAACATAATTACACAAGATGAAATTCACTCCTTTCCTACTTTACGGTAAGTAGATGAGTGTTTCCTTAAATGATATCTTCAGGTATTGAACAAAGAGCCCTACCCTCTCTATGGCACGAGAGGGGTTTCTGTTTGTTGATAGAACCATAAACAGGTTGTTCATTGAAGGAGCACCGGTATTTAAGGATTAGAGGTAACCCAAGGGTAAAATGATAAATTGACCCAATTGGTGTTACGAACACTTGTGAAGGACTAATTTACTGTCATCGATCTATATCCATGGACACAGAAAATATATCTACACTGAGAATAGTTCAACTGTGAGTCTTTAGTGGAGTGTATACACATTTAATGAATATTGATTAATGTGGTTAATGAGTTTAGCCAATTAATCTTAGATTATTGTAGCTTCTGATCTGTAAGTTTATTAGGTCCCCTTCCTAGCTCGTAAAGGATAATGAGATATATTTATATTAGTTTTAATTTGAAATGTTCAAATTTACTTTGGAAATTAGTTTAATGTATAATGATACATTATAATATAAAGTTTATCAAACTTTATTATATAACTTTAATTTTGGATATGATTCAAAATTAATTTATGAGAGATAAAATATTTGAATGAGTTCAAATATTAATTTAATGTGAATTAGATTCGTATTAAAATTATTGGTCATGAGAGAAATTTATGTTTGAATAGAATTCAAATTTGATTTGATTTAATTTAATTTTGGATATGATTCAAAATTAATTTATGAGAGATAAAATATTTGAATGAGTTCCAATATTAATTTAATGTGAATTAGATTCATATTAAAATTATTGGTCATGAGAGAAATTTATGTTTGAATAAGATTCAAATTTAATTTAAGTTAAATATAAGATATTTAATTTAGATATTAATTAATTTAGTTTTATTTAATTAAATTTGATTTAATTAAATCTATATATTGGAGAGATATTCATTCAAATAAGATTTGAATGAAATGTTAATTAATTATATTAGTATAAATATATTAGATATTGGAAAGATATTCATTAAATAAGATTTGAATGAAATATTAATTAAATATAATTTAATTAATTATATTTATATAAAACTATAAGATATTGGAGAGATATTCATTCAAATAAGTTTTGAATGAAATATTAATTAAATAATATTAACTAATTAATTAATTGTTAATTAATTAATAGATATTCATTTAAATGTTATTTAATTATTATTCTCTCCTACTCCTTTTTCTATTCCAAGAAGAAAAGAGAGTTATAAATATCTGAAGAAAAAAACATTTTATTTAACAAATTCATCAAGAAAAAAAAGTAAAGTTTTTTTTCTCTCTGCAAAAAGAAAAGATTTTCTCTCAAATATCTCTAAACCTTTTCCCATCTCAATTGTTTCCCACAAACCAATCTCATCCCAGAGTTGCTCGGCCAAAATATCGAACAATATTTTTGTGGAGACGTGAGTGTCATTTTTAATGAAATTATAAAGGCTGCACATACATCTTTCTAGCGACAAATACACAAAATCTTCATCGGTCTCCATCCCATAATATCAAACTATGTTGGGGTGACTATCCGAAGCAATCAAATTCTGAATTTCCTTGTAGCCAACATCATGGTAAGTCTTCAGGAGTCGTTTCACAGCAACCGACCTCCATTCATACATTTCCTAAAAAATAGATGTGTCATTACTGCCTATGGCTATCTCTCGATGGGTTAGCCATAATTTACCAATTTGTCGTCCCACGACAGTATTGGTAAGATTGTCTTCAGGTTCCTCAATTTCACTTCTTTCCAACTTTTAGGTTTCTCTATTTTAGAGGACAATATCTTAAAAGACAGTTTTACCTTTTCAGATAAGTCATACTTCATCATCAATACCACTAATATAAAAAAAAAAAAAACACCTGCCCAACTTGAAATTTCAACATCCATGACATTTCTCATCAAATTAAATTTTTTTTTGGAAGAAACTCAAAATTCAAATACCTTAGGAGTCCTCTCTTGTTCACCACACAGAATTCTGACTAATCGCATTAAGAGATCTCGGATTACTATTAACTCTACAAATGTCCTGCCCAAAAGTCATGATACTCTTCTCCAACCCTCCTCTTAAAAAGCTCAATTTTCAAATCCAAAACTGTAAATCGAAATAAAAGGTAAACTCGTGAAAAAACCATTAATTCCGTGAAGAGAAAACAACAGAGAGATCTCTCTCTCTGAGAGACCCAAAAAATCTTGAAATTCATCAAAAGAAGATGAGAGAACGCAGATGAGATGAGAGTGAAGGAAGAAGAAAAGTATAATTTTATTTTTTTCAAAAGCAACGGCTAGGGGTTTGTTCGAAAAACCATTGTCAGCTGAGCTGTTTTTTTTATGGGTTTTCATAAGCACAAAAATAATAGAGATGTTAAATTTAGTATATACATTATATATATAATATACATTATATATATAATGTATATAATATATATATATATATATATATATTATTGGGAAAATTATATTTTCATGTATAATAGACATTTTGGGCTTCTTTTGATCTCGTATTTTTGGAGCTCTAGAATGCAAACTTAACAAAGGGAGTAAGGATGAAGAAAATGATTTGCTCAAATCGTCACAAATTGCTAATTTCGTCAAAGTTGGTCACACTAAAAAAAAAGAACGAAAAGAAAAAGAAATAAGGGTAATTTTGTAAGATGACCTAATGAGGGTGAATATTCAAAATGTCCAAACTCTTAATTCATAAAAAGTGGAACACATAATATTTTGTTTGGTAAGTTTTCAAACTCAAAAATTTTCCCATCTATATAATCAATATGTATGACTCGTGTATATATAATTGACAATATTTATCAACAATCTTCCATGAGAATCACATGGACTATGACTCTACTTTGATGGGAGACAAACATCGCTCTAACACATGTTGGGTGTTGTCCATATTTACTAAGATATGTCTTATTTCTCACATTTTTCTTTGTTCAAATAATATATGGATCTAAATATTGTCGAGAAATGTTGGATTGAAAAAATCAACAATACATATGAGATGAGCTTTCTTCGGAAATTGGAATGAGAATTGGACCTAAAAATAAAAATGGGAATTCAATGTTAAAAGGATGAACGTCCAACGTTAAATCTCTCCTATTTCTTTGTTCAACTTTGGAAAAAAAATTTCTTTGTTCAACTTTGGAAAACATTGATAAGCGTTCAATAAAAATAAATCTCTCCTATTTCTTCACCACTTTCTCTTTGGTACATCGTCAACATTAAGAATATGGGGAATGTGGGAATCCAGGCTGTGCAATGAAGTTGTTTAGAAATATGGTGAATGTGGGAATCAGAGGAAACAATACAACAATGGTGAATGTTCTTAGTGCTTGTAATCAGTCGGCAAGGCTGAATGAAGAAAGATCGGTTCATGGTTTTATGTACCGTACTTTGATGAAGTTTTGCATATTTATCTACACGGCATTGGTTGACATGTATAGCAAATACCATATGATTGCAGTACAAGTCTCAAATTCTCAAACTGTCATCAAGCTCTCTAAATTCTCAAACTGTCATCAAGCTCTCTAAATTGATTTGATTGTTGTCAACTCCAATTCGTACAAGTCTCGTTATTCTTTTGGGTCAGTTTGATTTGAAGAAAGTGCAAGTTTCCTGAAAACATGTGGTAGAGAGCAGCCTAGTTGCAGAGCCAGTTGCTACTTTTGCACAAAACTCTATGGCGGTCTGAAGGGTGACTACTCTGAGCAAGATGAATCAAAGAAACGTTAGCTCTTGCTAATTCAATTCACATGAATCAAAGGAACAATTGTAGTAGTAATTTGCTTTTTATACACAATGAAATGTTCACTATTGAATTTGTTATTCAATATTTCCAACATCAAGCTGAAAACAATTAAACGTCTACATGTGCTTCTTTCTATTTTATACACAATGAAATGTTCACTATTGGATGGTATTTATAACACTATGTACAGTGAATAGAGAAGAAAAGAAAGAGGGTCAACTTTACACCGGGTTAATCAATTACAATGACACCAAGTAATGTTTATTTTACAATTTACATGGAAGCGTCCAGGTTAATAAGTATAGAATATGTTTTGGGTTACCTCTTAAGATTCCACGTATTGCAATGGTGGAGGGGATCATTTTTGTGTTCTCTGGACCTGCAAGTTATATTTTGAATCAAATATATGGGAAGATCTTTCTACCAGTATTTGTACCAACATGAAGGTCTTTCCATATTATACGGACATTCACATGTCAGATGTACGGTGGACGCATTTCCGATGGGCTCTTATTTTTTATATAAATCTGTGTTAAAGATGTAAATTTGGTAAATGCACTTAGCAGTCATAACATGTGCAAATCTTTGTCTAAGGTTGGAGTTGGAGATCGAAATTAAATTTTTAAACGAAAAAATAGAAATGGAAAAATTATAATATACATACCACAATGCATTTCAACTTCCCGCCATTCTTCAACGAGTGCACAGCAACAACAGAAGTGAGAGAAAATCATCAATAAGTCCACCCTGCAAAGAAGGCGAGGAAGAAGCAAAAGATGTACATCACCAATTCGGTTTGGAAACAAAAGCTTATATATGTCCTTAAAAAGAACAAGTTACAAACTATGTTATAAAAATGTAGAGGTTGAATGCATTGTCCTAGAAAGTAAACTCTAACACCAAATAAATATAGAGTAGAAAGTAGACTCTAACACCAAATAGATATATAGAGACTGAGTAGAATAAGAAGAGCTGTCATGATGATAGTCACTCAAAGCATCCAAGTAATTTAATACTTAGTGGCTAGCAACCATGGGCTCCTAGGCCATAAGCTCAAGAAGCAATCATTTGTCATTGGCGTTTCTTTGGGATAAGAACACCTAAGCTTGCAAAGGAGGCATATAATAGCTGAACTTGTAAATTGAAACCTATTCTCATTTCTTTCATGGAAGAGCGGATGCTGGGTGAAGAAGGAAATCCCAATTTACAAGTAATTAAGTTAGAATTTAGGTTACCTTGATATTTAACATACTCCGGAGTTTTCTTTGGAAACAGCAAGTGTAACAACAGCATGAGAACACCAAAGTATATGCCATTAACTCGTTACATGCATCTGCTGAAGCTGATAATCATAGGAAATGTAAGTTTTCTTCCCCTTTCTTCTTTTGAGCTTTGTTATGCTAGAAGGCATGTCATTTATTCAATATCATCATGGTGTTGAGAGAAGATGAAAGCGAGGGAACATTCTTTGAGATATTCTACATTTTGTGAGATGGTTCCATATAAATCCACAAATCATGAGATTATCTCCGACAGTCTATTGAATCATGTTATCTGAATCATCATTACGAAGGCTGCCCGAGTTTAAAATAAACATTTAGTAATTACTTACACACATGCCTGTTGGTAGCAACAGAAGCAACCTTTGACAATGTCCAACAAGGGCAGAAAAATGTCTTCATACCTGGTAAATTAGAGGACATGCTTGTGACATATATATTGACCAAATCTTCTCACTGACCTTTTTTTTTAAAAATAAGAATGAAACATAACATGGTACAATAAAAATAGAATGGCATTCTGTTCTCTATTCTCTCTCTTCACTTCCTTAATTGGCAGAAGGACAACCAAGTATTTGCAATCAGCCAATGAATCGAGGATGTAAGTGGTAAGATTACGAGTTCCGCCGTGTGGGCTTTGGGATCATAAATATCTGGTGGAGTGCTGCGGGGAGATTTATGTGGTGAATCGATTGGAGGATCCCGAGTAAACAAGAGATTAATTTTAAAGTTTATAGGTTGGATGAAGAAAAGAAAAGATGGGTTTATGTGGATAATTTGGGAAATTATTCGTTTGTTTTGAGGAGAGATTGTTCATTCTGTGTTGATGAAGGAGTTAAAAGGAATTGTATTTACTTTAAGAGGGATCACGATTGGTGGTGGACTTCTATGGATCTTTTATTTGATCTTAAAGATAGAAAGTGTATCCATTTGTTATAATTTATTTATTTTTATTATTCAATATAATTAGACACTATTAACTTTATGGATATATCTATATATCCATAAAGTTTGAAGATAAATAATAACATTACTATTATTAGATTTTAGACTTTAGATTTGCAATAATTCTATTAATTTTGAACATTATTTTGGTTTTACAAATTATTTTAAAATTATACATGGATGGATGAATTGGTGTATATTTGCAAAAGTTTGAAAGAGAGAACAAAATACAAAAGCAAAAAAACATAATAAGAGCAATCACTTTCTTTTCTTTTTACCCATCACTCTCCGAGCAAAGTCTTTCCTATTAACGTCTTCAATATGTGAGTATGAATAGACTAATATGTGTACGTAAAAACCTACAAAAGTATATAAAAGATTACAATAATATATAATCAACATCCAAAAGTAATATATATATACAAAAAAATATATGCACAAAAACAAAAGAGAAACAAATTTGATATATCTATTATGCACAATTAAGAAGCAGCATGTTAACAGCGTTAAATTAAAAGAAGAAAAAGAAACGTCTTTAATTTAGAAAATTTAGATTTCAAATCACAAGTATATTTTATTTTCATTCAAATCTCAAATTGTATTTTATTTTCATTCAAATCATATATAGAGAGTAAAATGATGCGTGTTTTCATACCTTGCTCTTCTTGCTCTCGTTCTATAACCATTTGGAGTTTATGGTATCATCGTCTTCATCTCTGTGACGGAACCCCTTCAATTACTCCAACACAGAAATCTCCGGTACCCTGGTCTGATCTACCTCCTGAACTTTGGGAGCTCATCGGAAAT
>JBBPDI010000029.1:7129666-7142245 GCA_037974545.1 Cucumis variabilis | reverse complement strand
ATTAATAATAATAAGTTAATTGGAAATATGGCGCCAAACAGGGTCGGGGCAATCGACCGTAACCCGAGAAAGGGATTTCTTTTCCCTCTTCCTTTTTTTTTTTTTTTCCCTCTCTCTTCTCTATGTTCGAAATAAGGGTTTTCCTCTTCTTTTTTAATCGCTCTAAGTAAGCACCCATTTACAATAGGATGAGAAAGCTTTAGAACACAAATTATACATAAAAGTAGAACAGTATAACAAAAAATAGAACAGAAAGTGAAAGATCTATTTACAACTTAATAATAAATCTAATACATAAAAGTTTAAATAGCATGCATGCTAGCGGAGGGGTATTGAAAAAAATTTAAACACTGCTTAAAATTCTTCCTCAATCTTTGATGAAATTGAACGAAACCAACTTGGTTGACAAACACAAGGGTCTTCTCTACTATCCTTGACAAATTTTGTGAGATTCTGATAGAGAACTAACTTAAGAACACTTATGAATTTTGTAAAAATTTACAAAATTCATTAAATTTCTATCATCAATTAACACTACCACTGTGTGCATTATAAAACCAAAAAACATGTCAATCATATTTGCTCAACAATTTGACAATATCAAACAATTGTGGAATCATTCACTAACACAAGGTCAAAGTCAACAACTTCCGAGGGTCAAAAGTCCATTTTGACTTTTGACTTTCAACAATAAATCAAAATTCCTATTTTTCCATTGATGTATTTAATTTAATTTAAATAATTAATTGATCTAACAATTTTAATTAACTAAATTTCACTTAATCTCGATCAATCCATTCGACCTAATTAAAATCCTTATTCAAATTTTTTAATATTTAAATCTTCTTTAAATATTAATTCGCTCTCAATTTATAATCGTTAATTATACTGAATATTACTAATGACTCAGTTTCCACTAATTAAAACAATTCAAATTTCTCGATCACTCTATTCTAAATTAAAATCCATAATAAGCTAATAAAGGGATCTAATGGACTCACAAATGATGAGCTACAACGATCCAAGATTAACTAGTTAAACTCTTTTAATCGAGCTAATCAACATTCCTTAACTAATTGAGACTATCCACAATAGCTCATAGTTGTACTCTCCTCATAGTAGATATATTTGTGTTCACCTGACATAACCATAATTAGTAAGTCAACCTTTCACAAGTTGTTCGTAATCTCAGTTGGGTCGATTTATTGTTTTACTCCCAAAATTACACTTGTTCCTTAAGTCTCAATTGATCATCTAATGAACAATTGGTTTAAGGTTCAACCTATAAATCAAATCTCTCTCGAGCCAACGAGAGGGCGATGTCCCTTTGTTCAAGACTTGAAATCAACACTTAAGGGAACAACCTATCTACTAACCTTAAAAGTGGATAGTAGTAAATTTTGTCTTATACTCTACATCCCCAACTATCTACTCAGTCGTATCCATAAAATTAAACGTCTATTGAGCCAACGCTGATGAACTGCATTTACCTATGCAAATATAAGGATAATCTTTTGTGAGGAGGTCATAATTAGCTAAGATGGATTAAGGTTGAGTTACCTAGGTCATCAATAGCTGAAATGGCTAGTTTTAATCTGTTAACAGTGTTATGTTGTAAAAGTGACTATTTCATGGTTTGGTCTTATACAATCTCATTGTATAGAATGCTTTCACTCACATGTCTCTACATGAGTGTCTTAGGATCACTCTGCTTATACTAAATACAAAGTGTGAGGCATCCATAGTGCTCTAAAATAAAGCACCCAACTTTATTCCTATACTATAGACCATTTAGACTATTACTTGAATTTGATTCACGTTTATATCTCTACATAAAGTTCAAGTATTCATACTCTAGTCAAGGATCCTTAGTTATTGCGTTTTGAGTTTTATAATAAGCAAAACCTATTGAACAATACTTCAACAACAGCTTTATTGAACAATATAATAGTTTAACATTAATAAATCATGAGTTTTAGAATAAAACCCAATGATACACCCCCTCAAACTCATGGAGAGAGAGAAGCCAAGAATTTGTCACAATGCTTCTAAAGGAATTGGGAAGATAAAGCTTTCGTAAATAAATTGACAGCTTAATCTTGAGAGAAGATAAACTTGATTAAAATGCCTTTGTGAAGGATTTTCTCTCGAACAAAATGATAATCAATCTCAATGTGTTTACTACGAGCATGAAAGACATGGTTATTGGCAAGAGAGAGAGTAGAGACATTGTTACATTAAAGCACCAAAGGATTAGAGAGAGAAACATGAAGATCATAAAACAACTAACTGAGCCAATACAGGTTAAAAGCAAATGTTGGCAACGCACGGTAATCTGCCTATGTTGAAGAGCGAGAGTAGTAGGTTGTTTCTTAGCTCCCCAAAAGATGGGAGACGAGCTAAGGAGGACAACATAACTCATAGTATACTGATGATCAAAGGCATCACGGCCAAATCAACATCACAAAATGCCTAAAGGGACAAAGAACCATGCTTAAATAGGATGTCACAACCCGCACTACAAGAAATAAGATTTTATCCGACATAGCAATATGTCGTCGAAAACCCTAACCAACGTCAGAAAAGGTTACTGCGATGTCACAAACGACGTCGACAAGCACGTCGAGGATACTTTCCCCGATGCAGCTCACGTCAATATCAGAGAAAATTTCCCCAACGCACGATGTAACACGTCACAGATGGCTTTCGCAAAGCTGTAAGAAGAAGGAAATTAGATAGAAGAAGGAATGGAAATGCGCAATTCAGAGAAGGGAAAGAGAGAAAGTATAAAGAATGAGAGAGGGAGATGAGCGATTTGAAGAAGGAAAACATGGAGAAAGTAGAGAAAATGAGAGAGAGTGTGTGATGAATAGTAACATAGGAGAAAGAGGGAAACAAGGACACTTTCGGCAACGGCAATGGTGATGGTAAAGACGAACAAACAACAGCATGAATCTTCTCCTCTCCCTCTCTCTCGATCGATTTTCTCTTCCTTTCGTTTTGCAATCAGTTTTGTGTTGAATGGGAAGAAAAAGAGTGGACTTTCTCCGACGTCTTCGAACACGTCATAGAAGGACCCTTTCCTCGACGTCGAGTAACCCTAACGTTGCAGAAAGGTTAAATAATGAATTAATTATTTAAACATTCCTCAATGTTTGGTTTTTGTACGTCGCAGAAAGTGGAGATATTAAATTAAATTTTAAACTTTCCACTACGTTTGGTTCTTATGCGTCGTGAAAAGTGGAGATATTAAATTTAATTTTTAGACTTTCCACGACGTCTTGTTCCTTTGCATCACGGAAAGTGACTTTCCGCGACTAAAATAGTGTGCATCATGGAAAGTGACTTTCCCCGACTCAACATAGCGTGCGTCGCAGAAAATGACTTTCTGCGACGTATCATACTGTGTGTCGCAAAAAGTCACTTTCCGCGACATCAAAATAGTGTGCGTCGCGGAAAGTGAACGTATTAAATTTAATTTTTAAACTTTCTGCGACGTAGCATCGTATGCGTTGCGAAAAGTTACTTTTCGCAATGTAATATTATGTACGTCGGTAAAAGGTGATTAACGAATACACACCTTTTGCCGATATTGTTTTTGACATCGCAGTTGTTTCGATTTCTTGTAGTGCCGATAAGTCACAAAGATAACACAAAATGTGTTTGACAACAATATAATAAATAACGTGTGGATCACTACATAAATTGACTGACACGAATAACAATAAATGAAATATCAAGACATGTAAATGTGAGATACTACAAAGAACCAACAAGCTATCGATACAGAGTAACATCAAAGAATAAAGGCGCAAAAGCATGAAGATCGATAGTAGTGAGCATCAATGTAAGACACGACTTGCAACTGATTCCAGAAATATTGAGAAGATCACGATGAGATACTTAGCCTGGTTGACAAAAACTCTCTCGAGAACATTAGAAATTTCACGCGGCTGAGAAAATTGTTGAGCTTCCTCAAGTCAGAAATATGAAACTTGAATAAGAAAATACTCTCCAACAGGCTAATTTAAGAGTGGTTTGGTATAGTGATAACAATATCATCCACGTGTAGTAAAAATAAGTTAAAGAGGATCTCTCAGATCAGACAAACAAGGAATTTTCAGAGGAAAAAGAATAATTAAAACTGAAGAAAGAACTTCAACAACTAAAGAAGTAGAAGAAGAGAGAGAGGACGCTGTAAAAGTTCTTCTCTGTACAATCAACAGACATTTCGGTCTAGGAAGTGACTCTAATATAGACAATCAGAGGAAAATGGTCAAGAATCTAAAATGCTCCTCCATGGAAAATTTTAGATGGTACAAAGATATGCTCTAACTTAGGATTTACATTTTCAAGGATTGCAATGCCATATATTAGAAAGAAATGTACCTGATGGACTTTCGAGCTTCATAGCAGAACGAGTCTACAACTCCCTCAACAAAGCGTACCCTGTGCAAATACCTTGGGAAGACCTTACTTATGCTCAATTAACCTCCAAAATCATAGAGTGTGGAATAGTTATCTAGAATGAGATAAAAATTCAAACCAAAGTTCAAAAGGAGTCAAATCTTCATAAGAGAGAAATGAAGACTTTTGTTCTCAATATAGATTGGAGAAAGTCAAAGAACTGGGCTCTTCTTCAAGAAAAATTCGTCCAAAGAACTATAATATGAAACCCATATATTATAGAAGATCCCGTAGGTATAGAAAATCTTATACCCCTAAGAGGTATCACAAGTATTCAAATTACAAGAAACCAGCTGAAAACCAGCAGAAGGAAGCTCAAAGAAGATGGCAATCAAACAAAAAGGTTTTTTTTGTTACAAGTGTAGGAAAGGTCATTATGCCAATAAGACTTTGCAAAGAGAAGTACATGAAATACACGAAGAAGAATATTCTTCAAATTCATCCTATATTTCTAACTTTCAATTACAGGAAATTGCTAATGACACTGGTTCAGAAATCTCAAGCCAATCTTCTTCCAATGAAGGACCAAGAGCATGTGGTTGTGTTAAAGACCCATGTAAGTGTGTTTTGAACGAAATAAATGTGTTATCTTCCGAACATGATTTATTATTTCAATCTATTAACCATGTTTCAAATGAGGAGTTAAAGAGAAATATTTTAAAAACACTTAGGGATTCTTTAACGGGAGAATCTTCTTCAAAACCATCTTCAAAGAAGAAAACTATTTCTAAAAAATGTCTTTAAAATATATTACAAACTCCTAAAGAAGAAACATCAGTTTCTATTGATTATTTAAAATTTGAAATCAATTGCCTAAAAAAAGGAGATTTGTCAACATAAATAAGAAATTATAGAAATTAAAAAAAATCTCAAATGAAACAAAATAACATTTCATATGATTTAGACTTAGGAAAAGATTTTTTAAATGATCTAAATCCTGAAATTAAATTAATTTCAAAAATAAGTTTTCAAAAATGGTATTTTTTAATTACTTTAAAAATAGAAGATTTCAAAATTACTTTAAAAGAACTTATAGATTTAGGTGCAGATCAAAATTATATTCAAGAAGGTTTAATTCCTACAAAATATTTTGAGAAAAACAACAAAGGTTCTTACTGGAGCAAACGGTAAGAGATTAAATATCAAATTTAAACTTTCAAAAGTACATGTTTGTAATAAAGTACAATGTTTCAAAATATCATTTCTTTTAGTCAAAGATCTTCGCCAAGAATTAATTCTTGGAACGCCTTTCATAACTCAATTGTATCCTTTAACAATAGTTGAAAAGGGTCTAGTAACAAAGAAATTCAGAGAAGAATTAATTTTTGAATTCATCTCTCCAATTTTATCTCATAAACTTTTAGAAATTAATGTGTTAAGGCTTCGTTCGAAGGTATCGTTTTTGCTTGAGAAAAAATTTGGAGTTTTTATTTAGTTTTAATTGCATGAGGGAGGAAAATTCAAAACTTTTGAAATTAGGGTTTTTTTCATTTGGAATTTTTTTAATGACAGAAAAAAGAATTACTTGCAATAGTTCTTTGTGTTAAAAATTTTAAGGAGAATTAATCAATAAAAATTTTATTATCAAAACTGATTCAAGAGCCTCAAAATTCGTTTTAGAAAAAAATGTAAACAATCTTGTCTAAAAAAAAGTTTTTGTCAGATGGCAAGCCATATTGTCTTCTTGCTTTGATTTTAAAGTTTTGCCTACAGAAGGAGAATAAAACCCATTAGGCGATTATCTCTCAAGGAAGTTTCTAACTCCAAAACTCTCTCATTTCTAAAAACTCTTTAAAACAAAATGAGTTTGGAAAGAGGAAGCGGTAGAGGAAGCGCTAATTCTACCTCTTCAAGAGGCAATCGGCCATCTTCTTCTTCTAATTCTACACCCTCACCAATGAGTGCAGATCAATATGCTATGGATTTAAGGTTTACCACAGTAACCCGATCTAGATCAAGATCGTTTGACATACGGATTGGATCTCCCACAGAGTCATCAACTCCACCAAGGGGTTCGGCTAATCTCATCCGTCGTCCTTTTGGCAGAGTCATTCAAATGAGGCCTCCTTTGTAACATCCCGAGCTCTAAGGTATTTTTTTCATTGTAATTAATTTGCTTGTTATTTAAAGATTTTAAAATTTTGGTGTTATTTTATTATACTTGGGGTGGAAGAGAAAAATTTTTTAATGAGAAGGAAAGAATGGAAGAAGGAAAAAGGAAATTGAAAAGTAATAATAATAATAATAATAATAATATATTATTATTATTTAAAATAATAATAATAATTTCCTTTTCTTCTTCTCCCACGCGCGACCCCCCACCTTTTCTTCTTCTCTTTTCTTCTTCCTTATGCTCTAGCTCCAGCCGCCGGCCGCCTCCCCATCCTTCCTTTCCATTTCAACGAAGCCCAGCTGCCGACCACATTCCCTTTCCCTTCTCCTTCATCTTTTCGTTCGTCGCAACCACCTGAACCCCTTCGTTTTTCTGTTCGCCATGACCACCCGACCCCCTTCGTCACGACCGTCATCCCTTCATTTCAAGCCTTCCCTGTCGCAAATCTAGCCATCCAAGCGAAACTGTCCTCCCTGGCCAAGCCGTGCGTACCTCTTTCCATTAGAAGCCAGCTGCCAGATTGACCTTTGCCTGAGCTGACGCCTGAGCTCCTCTTCTCCAAGCCAGCTGCCAGATCTGTCTTGCATAGTATATTTTTTCGTTTGGGTTCGATCACCATTGTTGTTGTTTTATAGTGAGTTCGTTGATAAAGGGAAATTATGGATTTTAAAGTGTTGTTCTTAACTACCGTAAGCTTTAAGATTGATTAATTGATTAGGTAATGTTGATTTTAAGGTGATTTTGGAGAGGTGGTGCTTGAATATCTAAGTTTTGAAGCAAGAGTCATTGGAAGTTTTGCTTCATTCGATTTGGGTAAGTTGTGAAGAATCACATTGGGTTAATTTTCAAGTGGTTGATTTGTTGGAGAAATTATTGAGTAATTATCTTGATGTTTAGGTTGTTTTTCGTGGACTTTGGTGCGGTTAAAGAGCTTACCTAACTTAAGGTAAGGGATTCTCTACTACTGGACTCACGTATGGATTTAGAATATGTTGATTGTATGTTTATCTCTGAACAGAGAATGGATGTTGGATATGATATATATATATATATATTGATGTAGACTTGATGTTGAATGTATACTGTGATTGACTGGAAATATATATTTATACATATGGGTGTAGATATGACGACAATTGTAGATTTTTGCTTGTACAAAGTGTGGATGTTAACTTGTTGATTGTCGTTTAGACTGGGTGTAGGTTATACTAAAGTATGGCAGTGTACTAGTGAACTGAGGGGTGTTATGATTATATAGTTATTTGTCTGATGTGTTGTTATGTTACCGATTGACACTGGGCTAAAAGGGAATAGGTTGACTGTTAGTGTGATAACTGAAAGGATTATAGGATAAGGTAGTTGGACTGTTTTATGAATGACTGATAAGATGCTTAGAACGAACTGAGGAGAGAATTGTTAGCTTTTCTAATGGGTAGTCTGCCTCACAGTGCCCTACGGGATCACCATTTATTATGCATCATTCGGGAGCATTAGACTGATATGTGTTCTACAGAACACTAGACTAATATGTGCGTCCTTCGAAGCGTTAGACTGATTATGTGTATCCTACGGGATCATAAGACTGTGATAGTGTAGAGTACTCCAATAGGAAGTTAACAGTTTTAAATTTTTTTTCCTAATGGGACCAGTAGTGGGTCTCTTTTTGGATATGTTTATACTCACCCTTTTATGTTTAAATTTTTCAGGCAAAGGTAACAAGGGAGGCGTATCGACGAGGAGCAAGAAGGAGTCGTGATTGCCATAGGGGGTGTCCTTCAAACTGCTTCTGCTGATCGTCTATGTTTTGTTGGTTTTCCTTAGTAGTTGAGACTATTAGGGGTTTTCTTTTCGAGATTTAACTTCGTTTGATATTTAAATTGAACTTTCAGACTTTTTTTTAATCATGGCTCGAACCTTTTATAAATTTTCCTTATCGTTGTGAAAATTTCATTTAAACTTATCTAATTTTGATGTTAAGAATGAGTCTAGTATTCAAGTAACAACCTCAGTTTTCGAAAGATTGGGTTGTTACACCCCTCCTCTCCTTCATCCAATAGGGAGTCTTCTACTCCTTCTACTACTTACTCTCAGGTTGTCACTCCCAACAAATGGTTCGTGCTAAGACCCAAGATCAAATCTTATTTTTAAAAACTAGTTGTTATCTATGATCCTATCATAGAACCAGAATATCAAAGTCTCACTCTAGATAGACAGTTTTAAAAATCTTTCTTGAGGGTTTCAATTTCTTTCCAGATGACCTCAGAAAAACAAGAAAGTTCTATGAGTTTATTTTAGTAGACACAAGTCTGTAGAAATAACTCATGTTTCAGACAAAGATGATCCTTTGAAAACGGCAACGATGCAAAAAACTTGGTTGGGGTGCAACAACTGTGTGTTGGTTGGGACTTAATCTTAGTAATCTAACATATATGTAATACAATTGCAATACGTCACTAAGTAGTTTCATTGCGCATAATGTGCTCACTAAGTCTTTCTATATTACGTGCTTAATTCTAGGTGATACATCATGGGCCATGATCATAGCATGTGAAATGCTCACTATGTACCTCTTTATCGTGTGAAACCTAAGTCATTGTTGAATCCAAGTTTTCCTACTGCTTGTCCAAGTACAAGCGAAATAGTAGGTTTACCTGGATGATCAAGGGTCAAATATAGAGAATTGTTTTAAGACATTAGTTCTAGGGTGTTACTCATCAATTAGGCGAATTGAAAGAATAAAAGAATAATGAATGTAAGAATTGCTAAACTAAGTAGTGAGAGCCTATAAAGAGGGGATAAGAAAATGGCATGGTAATGCGATCTAACTTATAACAGAGAAATGAAGGCAGGAATGTCTACATAT
The DNA here is from genome assembly GCA_037974545.1 of Cucumis variabilis. Lineage (NCBI taxonomy): Eukaryota > Viridiplantae > Streptophyta > Magnoliopsida > Cucurbitales > Cucurbitaceae > Cucumis > Cucumis variabilis. The sequence goes on along the minus strand of JBBPDI010000029.1, from coordinate 7,132,802 downwards.
TACTATGCAGATAGGTGATGAGATGACCTTGATGCGATTTAACTCACTAACCATACTTATGATTAAGGCATGCTTCTCTCGAAGTCATTATATGCCACACATGGTGCTTTCGGAAATATGAATTGGCGAGTTATATCTAGAAGGAACTACTTATGAACCATATAGTATTTTGCGATTAAGGACTGTTACCTCTCGGTACCCACTGTCCACACTTGTTCTCCTTTTGGGATACAAATGTAGGAAATAATCTCGCGAGGGGCTGGGAGATGGAACTCCTCCTCGTGCAGGTTAATTAGGTTCTAGCTACTTTTCATTTTGGGTAGTTGATAACTAACACTAGCCAGTTGATGCAAATAGCTCAACTAACGTGATAAAACTTGTAAGCAATGCTCTTTTTATCAAGAACTTATCATCTACCTAAGCTACGAATAACACCTTGACTGGGGGAAAGCAAAGGAATGTTAAATTGAAAAGTTATGTACGTATGACAAATACAAAGAATGTAGGCCGTAGGCCAATGCACAATATATACAATACAAACTACAAAGAATATAAAAATAGAAGACCAAGGCAATGAAATAGTGTTACAAGTAATTAGGGGCAGAAGGGAATAGTCTTCTTCTCCACTCCAGCTACAGGCTCTCATTGTGGTCCATTCGAACCTTTTTTTCTCTATTTAGAGATAAAGTGCTTTTATTGGTAGCTTTTTGGTGAAGAATTTCTATTCTTCTTAGATTGTCAGTGTTGACACCAGTCCTGTGAAGTGACGTCACTCCAACACCATTCTTGTCTTCTAGTGCGCTTTCCTCGCTTGATGACGTGGTTCCTCACTTGGAGATGTTTAATCGCCAGATGAGTTCCCATTACGTGACTCTTGTGCGAGGTGTTTTCTGTAATTCACTAGTTCATTCTTTGTTTATTTATCCTACATTTAGACATGATAATCGTGTAAAACAGGCATGATATCTATTTAATCTGTATTTCTCAATATTTAAAAATTTACAACATAAATCACACGCTTTAATAATCTTTTTATGCGTTTTGAACTCATTATTCTAATATAAAAGGTTATAATAACAGGTATTTATACACGTTATCACTTATTCAAAATTAAAAATTTTCAAAGCAATCAATCAAACCCACTAGAATCAAGGAATTTTTACAGAAAAATCTCTTTCAAAACCTTTTGTTCCTCAATCCCACTCTTACCAGGATTACATCAAAGCTTGGTTTAGAATCATTTGGTTTTCAAATAGAAACCATTCATAGTTCATTTCCTTTTGTCAAAATGCTTACAAAATTAATTTTCCATTATGCACTACAAGAAAAATGATATATTATGGCAGTTGTATACCTCCCAAATTAAAATGAGAGAAGAAGAAAAAACTATCGTAAAATGTTAAAATTCGTGTTTTGGGGAGGAAAAGACAGAATTTATTGGATTTGAAGAATTTATGACAACTTTTAAGTGTCATAAATATATGACAGTTTTTAAATGTCATTAAATATAAATAATAAAATAATTTATTAATTATATTTTTTCTCTCCCCTATCGCTCTACATCTCCATGAAAAGTTCCAAAAACCGTAATCTCAAGCTCAATCCTTTCTATCTCCATCTCCACCTCCACCGATCGACCACACTTCTCATCGATGACAAACCATAGAGCCCCAAAACAAAACATGTTCTGACCATACTACTCGGTTTCTCATAGACAATGACCCACGACATTTTAGCTGATCACCTACTCGATTTCTCAACCTGACGATGACTTACATAGTTGACAGCCACACTACTCGATTTCTCATCGACTGCGACCCATCTCTCTGGTTCTCAATCTAAAATTCCTTTCGACCCACCTCCCCAATTCTCATCGATGTTGACCCAAACGCGATTTCAAAACCCACACTCCCAGTTCTACGAATTGTCGTGACCGTTGTAAACCCTAGGTCAAGATTCAAATCCTCTTAACTTTCTTTCTTCCATTGATTTTGGCTTTGGCTTATAGTTCTAATCTATGGAGGAATCTTCTACATCGCCGTTACTATCAGCGTTTCTTGATTTTCTCAAAGAGAATGGTCTGGACCCTTCCATTTACTCTGCTATTGATTCGACTCCTCATTATGTTAAGTACTTCGGTGCTCGATTAATTTGAATTGGTGGTTTATGTTTGTGGTTATCCATTTTGTTTAATTTGTCTCAATGACAAAGTTGAAGCCTAGTTATGAAGCTGATGTAGAGGAGATAGAGAACGAGATTGTTGGAAATTTATGTCCTATACCTCATAGTTTGTAATCATATTCTATTCAATAAAGTCATTTTTTTAAAAAATAAATATTATAATCTTGAATCCAATAAACTAAATCCCATGGCTATTTTTTTAGTAAAATTGAACTTTATGTAAAGACATAAACGTGGATCAAGTTTGAGTGTATAGCCTAAATAGTTTATATTATATGAATAAAAGTTGTGATAAGAGTCAAATTTGCTTTAAGTTTACAAAGCTAGAAGTCCTTCTAGGATCCTTGTAAACATACACAAACGAGACTAACTTAACGAATGATTCCAACCAATAGTTTAGTTAGAAGATGAATTACTCTTAGATCAAACTTAGAATTTATGATGGTCACTCATATATCCAAAGACGACTCACTCCAGAATTAGATTGATAAAAAATAATCCAATGAATCAATTGAACATCAAACCTAAGACAAGATTTGAAAGAAAAGACAACACCAGAGGGGTTGAATAAGCAAAAGCTTTTTAGTATTCATCATCTAACTAAACTCTTGGTAGGAATCATTCGGTAAGTTAGTCTTGTTTGTGTCCGTTTACAAGGATCCTAGAAGGACCTCTAGCTTTGTAAACTTAAAGCAGATTTGACGCTTATCATTTGGTATAAGAGCCTTGGTCAACATCCTTTGGCTGGCTCTAGAGGTGAAATATCTTTACTTTCTGTATTTTTTTTAATACGAGTTTGTAATCTTGTGTCTTGCTCTCGGATTATAAAAAAAATCAGTAGGAAAAAAATCAGAAAAAAAGCTTTTATTCGAAGATCCGAGATACACCAAAAGTTAGTGTCATTATATTGTGTGTTTGTTCAAGTTTGTAGTTGCTGGTCTTAAGGTTGAGTTGC
>JBBPDI010000029.1:7096670-7129566 GCA_037974545.1 Cucumis variabilis | reverse complement strand
TAATGCATGTTAATCACTAGAATGTTTAGTTGTAATTAGAGTAAAATCCGATCTAAATTCCGCTGCGCATGTCTACCATTTCCATCACTAAGGGTATATCGTGAACTCAATTTTCAAAATGCGTCATAACGCTTAGACATTGCTTCTCTTTATTTATTCCTCAGTTAGGCACAAAATAATCTAAACAAGAAAGTGATAAAGTAAAGTGGTAAAAGAAAGTGATAAAATAAAGCAGTAAATAAAGCAATTAAAAGATGCACAAAAATGATACACTTGCAATAAAAAAGTGTTCACGAATAGTGTTTACAAACGCATCAATCGTGTTAAGGAAATATTTAAGAAGGCAATTTACTTTAAATCTACAGAGACTTTGATTCGATCTTCGTCTTCATAGTATTGACTTTTTGTCCATTGACCTTGAACTCGTTAGAATGGTTCAAATGCAATCTCCACAACACCATGTGGGAAGATCTCCTTAATCATAAACGAGTCAGACCATCGCGATCGAAGCTTCCCTAGAAACAAACATATACACAAATTAAATAATAAAACTTTTTGTATATGATATAATTCGCGTTTACGGATGTGGTAATCGTGTCACGACTTCATCTTTTCCTTATAAATTTTGATGTTCTTGGAAGCCCAAGAACACCACTCTTAAAGCTCATGAAATTGTAACTGCTTTGCCTCTCCTACAACATTATAGTCAAAATTTAACTTTTTGCATGCTCACATCACCTTATGCTCCAATTCCAGTGATAAGTGATGTGCCTTCTCGAAAGACCAACATATAGAGAGACATTCCAATTGGTGTCTTGTACACAGTTCTATATGCCCATAACATCAAATCCAGGTGATCAACCCAATCCTTTTGGAATGTATTTACCACTTTCTCCAATACGTTCTTGATTTCCCTATTGGTGAGTTCAGCCTGACCATTAGTTTGAGGATGGTAGGCGGTGACAACCTTGTGGATAATATTATATTTTGACAGCAGTTTTGCAATGATGTGTTGATGAAATGAGAACCTTCGTTGCTTATGAGAGCTCAGAGGGTCCCAAATAGCGTAAAGATGCTCCTATTCAAGAATTTATTAACTGTCATCATATAATCCTTCGAACAGGAGATGGTTTCAACTCAGTTTGGTACATGGTCAATGAACAACAAGATATAAATATGGTTGTCAGATGGTGGAAAAAGCCCCATAAAGTAGATCCCCCAAACATCAAAGAGTTCTAACTCTAAGATGAATTGTTATGACATTTCAATATGATGGAAGATATTTCCAATCCACTTGCACTGATTACAATTGACCACAAAGTTCCTCACATCTGGTAAAAGAGTAAGCCAGAAATACCCACTTTTCAAGACTTTTGCAACTATCTTTTGTTTACTAAATTACCCTCCATAAGGTGCATCATGACACATGACGAGTATATCTTTTGTTTCATATTTAGGGACACATCTTTTCAATATGTGGTCCGATCCCAGCTTCTACAAAAATGGCTCATCTCACCTATAGAATCTGCATTCAAGAAACAACATCTTGTCTTGTTAGTTGATGAAGTCTTGCGGCCATGTATTGCAAACTAAATAGTTAACTATGTCCGCATATCAAGGTTGCCTTTGTTCAACATGAAATAGCTGCTCATCAGAAAAGCGGTCTTCAATATCTTTTTTCTTGTGTTAAAAAGACGTGTTACTTCGATACGATAGGTGTCAACTACTTGGCTCCCCGTACCTTTGTAGTTTATAATGTCATTAAATTCTTGAAGCAATAATATCCATATGATTAACGACAACTTGACATCCTTTTTCATCATCAAGTATCTGGTCCCAAAATGATTAGTTTGTATTGTGACTTTGGAATCAACGATGTAGCTTATATACTTTTCTATCGCAAATATTATTGTCAGCAATTCCTTTTCTATGGTGGTATAGTTCTCTTGTGCTTCATTCAAGGTCTTGGTTGCATAGTATATCAAGTGGATCACCTTGTCTTTCTTTTGATCCAGCATAGCCCCCACTGCAACATCACTTACGTCACACATTAATTGAAGGGCTGTAACAAGTTAGAAGTAATGAGGATAGGCATTGAGGTGAATGCCTTTTAGAGTTTAGAACACTAGTTGTATTTTTTCATAAAAAAAATATAGGGTTGATTGGCGCACAATAAGTTGCTTAGTGGCTTGGCAATTTGGGAGAATCCTTTGATGAATCTTCTATAGAATCCCATAAGTCCCAAAAAGTTTCTTGTGATGGCGTAATATATCAAAAGGCTATGACAATTTGTCATCACATCGATCTTTGCAGGGTCCACTTTTGAGACCGCATTTGAGATCTTATGCCTTAGCAGAATCCCCTCAATAGCTATGAAATGAAATTAAATGTAACTTCTTGGCCATTAACTCACATTGTTAATTCTCCTGGGTGCATATCTATTAATTAGGTTCGACGACATGTATACAGGAATGGTCACCCTAAAATTATGGGTTCCTTCCAATCAACTTCATAATCCAGAATAATGAAGTCTACGAGGAATATGACCTTGTCCACCTTAACCAACACATCTTCAATTTTTCCCTCAGATCGTGTAATGGATCTGTAACCAACTGGAGTGTTGTTGTGGTTGGTTTTGCCTCCCATATTCCCAATTTCTTGAAAAAAAAAAAACAACAGTGGCATTTTGTTGATACTTGCTCCAAGGTCGCATAGTGCATGATTAAAATTCATATCGCCTCTAGAGCAGTGCATAGTGAACCTTCTAGGGTCTAACATCTTCTATAGAACCCCATTCTTGAAGACTTCGCTTGTTACCTACGTTGGAGCTACTGTCTCGTATTCATTTATCCTTCATTTCTTAGCAAGTAAGTTTTCCAGAAATTTAACATACAAAGACATTTACTCTAACACATCAACAAACAAGATATTGATGTGAAGCTGCTTATCCAAAAACTTGCAAAATTGTTGTTCATCACCTTTCTTCTTTAAGCAACTAGAAAATGGAGTAGGCAGCAATTGATCTGAAGATGTTGCAATGATTTGATGTTTCCCTGCATTCTGCATCACGCTCAAAAGTCTCCACTTTCTTGATTTTATGAACATCAGTAATCTGCAAGGAGGAAGAATTATTAGTTAAAGAAATAATGAAGGGATTAAAATTAGTACTTGTGGGTTGTTCATCATGGCGTTAGGTCTAGAAGTAGAAGGTATAAACATGTAATATATATAAAGAATGTAGGCCTTAGGTCATTGTACAATATGAACAATAATATATTACAAAGAAGTACAAAAATGGAGAGAAAAAGGAGTGAAAAAATATTACAAGTTAGAGGACAATGGAAGTATAGATTCTTCCCTTCTCAGGAGCCAAGCTCTGTCTTTTATAACTGATCGAAAAAGAATAAGAAAATATTTACAGGCGACAGAAAGGCTATTTCTTTCCTACACTCTCTCTCTAATGATTTACCTATTTAGGCCTTTGTCCTATACAGGTGTCCAATTGGCCCATGCAGGCCCCCCTTGCTGTTGGTGGGGATGAAGTCTTTTTATAGATAGCTTTCGATGGAAACTTTTGTTCTTCTGAGATTATTAGTGTCGATTGCAGCCTTGTGAAGTTACATTAACTCCAAGTACCATTCTTGTTCTCTAATGAGCATTTCTCGAGTGATGGCGTGGTTCTTCACCTGAAATGTTATTCGCCAAGCGAGTTCCCATCGTGTGGCCTTTGTGCGAGATGTCTCGTGCGATTCACTAGCTTTTTCCTTCCTACTTATCCTACATTTAGACATTGTAATGAGGTAAAACAAACATGATACATATGTAAGATCTATTTCTAAATACTTATGACTTTACAATATAAGTTATGCATGTTAATCCTCTTCTTATGCGTTTTGGCCTCATTATTTTCATAAAATGAGCTATAATAATGGATATTTATACACATTATCATTTGGTTATCATGAATATATTTTAGTTAATCTCTAAATGTGCGACTAAAGTTGACAACTAGACCAGATTCGTTGAATAAAAGATGCATACTCCTACCTAACTGTTGCTAACTACAGTGATTCATCGTTTTGAGTACAATTTTTCTTCTCTCTCTCGTTCAAGTGTAAGCAAAGAGAGAGATTTCTTTTATAACACTACAACAAAAAGGACATATTATGATAGTTGTATACATCCCAAATTAAAATGAGGAAAGAAAAAACTGTGATAAATGCTAAAATTCACGTTTTTGGCGAGAAAAGGCGAGAATTTTTTGGATTTCAAGAATTTATGATAGTTTTTTTGTGTCATAAATCTATGACAACTTTTAACTGTCATTAAATATAAGTAATAAAATAATTTATTAATTATATATTTTTTTCTCTCACCTTTCTCTCTACATCGCCATGAAAAGTTCAAAAAACTCTAATTTCAATCATCTCCATCTTCATCTCCACCTTCACCGATCGACCATACTTCTCATCGACGGCAAACCATGAAGCCCCAAAACAAAATAAGTCCTAGCCACACTACTCAGTTTCTCATCGACAACGACCCATTACATTTCGATCGGCCACCTACTCGATTATTCAATCTGACAACGACCCACGAAGCTAACAGCCACACTACTCAGTTTCTCATCGACGACGACCCACCTCCTCGGTTCTCAATCTAAAATTTCTTACAACCCACCTCCCCGATTCTCATCAATGGTGACCCAAACGTGGTTTCAAAACCCACACTCCTAATTCTACAATCGTCACAATCGTTGTAAACACTACTTCAAGATTCAAATTCTCTTGACTTTCTTTCTTCCATTGATTTCAGCTTTGGCTTATAGTTCTAATCTATGCAGGAACCTTCTACATCTTCGTTTCCATCGGTGTTCCTTGATTTTCTCAAGGAGAATGGTCTAGACCCTTCCATTTACTCCGCTATTGATTCGACTCCTTGTTATGTCAGGTACTTCGATGCTGAGTTAATTCAAATTGGTGGTTTATGTTTTTGGTTATCCATTTTGTTTGATTTGTCTCAATGGCAAGGTTGAAGCCTGGTTATGAAGTCGATGTTAAGGAGAAGGAGGACGAGATCAAGTGCAAGCTCGAGAAAGTCAGTTGGCTGTCTGGATTCTATTCCCTTCCGTCTGATGTGCAAATTGCTAACTCTCATGCTTACAAAACAGAAAAGATGAGTAACTTCAGCATCAACTTTGGGTCCTTGGTAATTCAGGATTTGTGCCATCAGGCTCATTATTCTGCGTCCAGGTGAAGAGATTGTTGACTAAACTACTTACATCCTTGGGAAGTTTAGATGTCCAGCCAGTCCATTCCATGTTGTATCAATATGCACAATTCCAATCTTTATGATATTCCATTTATTTTGCTTCCAACTTGTTCACCATCAATCCAACCCCTCTACATTATGTTACTTGGTCTTCACGAAGTTATTTTAGTAGCCAGTTTATATTATTTTATGTTTTTGAAACGACAAGATGAATGAGGCTCAGTTGGATTTACTAATGTATGTATTGTGATGCTTTATATATTCATTTTTCTTTCATTTATTTTAAATTAATGATTTTTGTCCAGGTATACACCTAGATCAGATCCTGATGCAAGGGGATACTTTGATTTACTAATTAAGGTTAATTTTTCTTCACCTCACATTGTATATTTTCTCATTGGATATAATTAACAGGAAGTTCAGAACAACATAAATGATCATTTGGTTAACTTATTAGCTCTTTCTCTTCATTAACTTAAATGATCAATTTTATCATTTTTGGTTTTGATGAAGCCTTATAGAATTTTATTGGAATTTTTTGTTTCTGTTTAGTTTTTTAGAAGAATTGATTAATTAATTGCAGTTTAAAGAAAGTATTTTTTACAATTTTTTCAAGATAACATTGCTTCCCATACTACAAAATTTGATCAAACCAACTCTTTTCCAAAGGTTAGTTAGAAGTCCTTCTCTATATGTTTAATGGGTTGCTCTATGATTTGACTAAAGTGTATTGTATTGTAGGATGTTAACTTATGGAAGTTCATCGGGGACTTCGATCTCCATGGAATTACAACACCTGGTACATGTCATTTATCTTGTTTGTTAATTTTCAGTTTCTTTTCTTGGTGTTTGTAAGCTACTTTGGTTAATGCCTTTCTAGTAGATCTTAATGAACTCTCTGATGAAGACAAGTTTCATGTTTGTAAAGGCTTTTTACTTCCCCATGTAAATGAAGTAATAATTATGTTGGTTGATTTCTTTCAAGCAGATCATGTGCTTTGACTATCCTGCAGCTATGATAGTCTTTTTCTTAATTTTACTTTATGCATGCTTAAATGATCATTTCTTCTTAAACGTGTTTTGAAGAAATATATTTCTGCATGTTAGAAGAAGAAATATATCTGGTATACTTTTTGGTGCTATTCAAGGAGTGAAAAAATTGTAACTACTTTTTGTCATGATGTAACTGTTAAACGATGATTTAATATTGATGTTGATTTGGTTGACATATTTGGTTCTATTTTGTCCTGGTAATGTTTAGTTTATGAATATTCTTTTAAAGGGACATTTTATTTAGTCCTTGTGGGATGATATAGAAATAACTTGTGGGATGATCCTTTGTGGGATGACTAGATGAATTGATTTAGGTGTACAAACTTTTTGTTTTTTGTTTACTTGTGAATTGATTTGCTTTGGAAATGTTCTTTAGTCATACTCTAAAATGATATTTTGTTTTCTTAGTAGGTTTAAAAGAATCCATTAGAGCAGTGAAGCCAACTTGGAGCAATTGATTGATATAAGACTTTTTGTATGGTTGGTACCATAATTTTTGTTCCAATATACTTATTTTAGGCTTGTTGGTAGCTAAAGATGTCATTGTTTATTCTTTTTGTATGTAAAATGTCCTTTACCAAAAAATGGTTATTAGTTAATCCTAGTGTAAGAATATTACAAAATGTATTAATATTACAAAGTGTATTATAACGTATATATACTAACATGTTTGACTCTTTGTTTTCATATGGGCGTGATGTATTAGAACAACTTTGTGATTGAACTGGTTATTGTAATGAGAAAGTGACAAGAAGAACATGAATGTATCTTATTGTAAAAAAAAATGTAGTAATTGAAGAATATATGACAGAAAAAAAGTCGAATTATACTAATTCGTGACATTTTATAACTGTTGTCAATATTGAAATAATGACATTTGATTTTATAAAAACTGTGTCACAATTGGCATATCCTTGACAGGAGAAAATGTCATAATATATGAATTTATGACATTTTGTAATTGTCGTCAATATCGAAATAATTTCATTTGATTTTATAAAATTGTCACGATTGGCATATCCTTGACAGGGAAAAAATATCATATTATACAAATTCGTGACATTTTATAACTATCATCAATATGTAAAGGATGATAGTTATTTATTGTCATAAAAAAATAAATAATGAGAGTTATTTGTTGTCATAAAATAATAAAAAATAACGTTTATTTTCTATCACGAAAACACTTATTGTGACAGTTTTTTAAAACTATCATCTATGGTCCTTCCATAATAGGTGATTCTATGACTGTAAATAACTGTCACATATTTTATTTATGATAGAAAATAATTGTCGTCGTAGACCATTTTTCTTGTAGTGTAAGCCAACGTTGAACATGGAGAATTAATGATTCTAGTAGGCTAATCATTCATTCTAAGGTCATGCGGTACAATATATAAATGATATGAACAATATGATTTATCCATTATATTTAAACTATGTGTGATGGAGTAGCAAGGTGGGCATGGTGATGACATGTTGTCGAATGTGAACTCATGTATGTTAGCTATGATGATGCAGAAATATCTAAATAATTAAGTGTAGGGTAAGGGCAACCAATGCGTCGAGACGATACAAAGCATTTGTTAACTTCATATTTAAAGCGATAACCTTTTAGTGCCTTCACCGCACTCGCATCTCTGATATATATGCCAAGGATGAGTTTGACAACAAGATTATAGTGATACACTCTTTTCTCTGCATGTTTAGCTAAATCCAGGTTATCATGTGTCAAACGACAACAATCAATACTTTATCCTTTCTTTCAAATGGGACAATGCACTGATGGTTGCATTTAACTTAACAAGACAAATAACACAGACATTCATATTCTCTAATATTAACTACTCCTTACGTCATTTACCCTTACTTGCTCGAACTTTGATAACTATGAAATATAAAGAAATGGGAGAATGGAAGTAAAAATAAAATGCATTTAAAAATAAAGCTTTAGGGCTTTTAGCCATGGAAATCAAATTACAAATACAATTACAAAAAAGTAGAATTGAAAGTTCAGAAATGGGTGTTGAGTCGCTGCGTATGATTTCTCATACTCATTGGCTCTTCTTTTTGCCTATACACTAAGGGGAAGTGGAAAGGGGATCTCTCATCTATGTTCTAAGCTCTCACCTTAAACACAGAAGGTGATATAGAGGTTGGAAGTGAATTTGCTCTCCAGTAGACTTAATTTTGCACACTCGTTCTTGAAGAAGTAGCCTTCTATTTATAGGCGAGGATTGACATAATGTGTCATAGTCTGTGTTTCATTAATCCTCTAAAAAAATTGTTTCCCGTTGCAGATGTCAAATTCATCCTTTTTTAACATTTACACCAGCTATTTTTGTCTGCTAGCGATATAGAACACCTAGCTTTATACTATGATCGCCTTGTTGGTTGCATGCCTCCTTACCTGACATTTCTCGCTTGGCTACTCCTCTTTTTGCCTAAAATCATGCATATTGATATGAAAAACACGATAAACAAGCATAAAGCTCTTTTATAGCTTGTAATGGGTAACCAAGTTATTTTATCTATTTAACTACGCGTTTTCGTTTTTCATGTGTTAAGGCTTCATATTCTACCTAAAAAACTATAATAAATTGTATTTCTTCAACTTAATTATCAAATATTTAATCTAGTAATTAATTAATTAGAGAATTAATTAATATTTTTATTTAATTATAATAAATTAAATTAAAATTATAAGTTAATTAAGAGATATACATTTAAATATGATTTAAATGACATAATAATTAAATATAATTTAATTAATTTCATTTACATTAAATTAAATTAATAACTCTCTTACATGGGAATTATTTAGGAAACGTGGGAAGCATGCCACATATCCCGATCTCTCTGTAACTTTCACTTTTTCATCATGAAGAAAAGGTAGGTTGGTAATGCAGAGTTTACGATGCAACTCTTATAATGAAAACTTTTTGCGTAATCTCTTATAAAGGAAAACAAAACTCTCAATATTCCTAAATCCCAAAGAGGTTTCCATAAACCTTAAACCTCGGTCTTGGAGGATGGGAAAGACTCCAAGTGGTTGTGAATTTTCATTTTTGGCATTTTATAGATTTAGAGACAACAACAAGAGTAAAAATTATTTTCTCTATAATTTGATATGTTTTTTATGTCAAGCATGCTTAGTTAATAATTTATGTAGCAATAAGTTGATTATGTATAATTACCAGTGTATTGATATTTCTAATTTGTAAAATCTTTCGTTATATAAGGGCTTTAATCCCTTTAGTGATTACATAGGAACATATGTCTTCTTTGCATAGAATAGGACTAACTTTGGATTTTTTTTTTTTTTGTAACTTTTAGGTTATGTTTTCATATAATGATTTTTTGGAAAATGACACAAGTGTATATACATACTTACATAGTTTCGAGATGCAAGAAGCAACGAAACGATAAGATATCTAGTGTCCATTTTTACCCTTACATTGCTTGGATTTATGTCCAAGGGGTATGGACTTATGCAAGTACTCTCATTTTTTGTAGGATTGTTTGACAAATGGCTATTTTTTTTTCCATATACTACCAACTTATAGGCAATTAGGTATGTAATTATCTTTTGTGCTATTTGCATTTACAATTGGCGGAGAATGTGGTATATATTGTGAAATTTACCAACGTGTACCCTAAACCCCCCCTCACACACTACAGTTGTGGATGTTGCATTTTTTTATATGGATAAACTATGTAGTTTGTGTTGTTTATCACATTGGATAATATATTGTTGTACAACTACCTTGGATGTATTGTCGAAATAACAAATATGATATTTGATAGATGATTGCATATTATGTGCTTCAAAATAGAAAAATAACTTAAAGTTGTTTGATGAATGTGAAAGTTTGTGTTATGTGATTGAATATTATATGATGGTATTTGACATAGATGCATGGTGTGTATAGGAATCAAGTTATATGCAAAATTCTGCACACCTTTCTATTTTCTCTGAATTTAACATCCTTTTTTATCTTGGTTTTATTCCAAAAATCCACCAAATTCTTTCTTATTAAATTAACTACAACTTTCATGAAAGACACTTTTTGATTAAATCACAGGTTTGAGAGAAAAGCTTCAATCTTTACACCATATTCAACCTGAACAAGGACATCGATCATACAAGTTATGTAAATCAACACTAGTTTCACTAAATTTAAACCAAGTTACTTTAACTATTTTGCATTAAACCCATAACAACCTCGTAACTGTCACACCCCCTACTAGACCCTCTTTTCTTAGTCTAAGAATGGTCTGACGTCAACAAGTATCGATCTACTCGAAGGCACTCATTGAAAACTTACTGAACTATACCAAATCTTAACCATGATTTAACTAGAAGAGACATGCAAGTACTTGTATAATTAACTCAATATAACTATACAACCCACGACAAACTCATAACCAAAGTTTAATAAACAAAAGACATATACATAACTATTCACGCAACCCTTCACATCTTAATATAACCCTATATGCAAAATCAAGATACATGCAACAAAAAAAAAAAACCTAAAGACTAGATGGTAGACTGGTAGCATTAGGTCAAGCTCGAGAATTGTGATCTCTACCTAGAATTTATAACTTACTAAAATAAATCGTTCAAGTTGATAAATGAAAATCTTATAAATTCATTATATAGTTTTAAATCATGCTTTGCTTAAATATGTTCACCAAATCTCATACTTTAAATACTAGAACTTATGCTTAAAACATTTAAAAAAGATCTCATAATTGAAATACTTTAAGAAATTTCATGCTTTCAATAACTCATTGTACACATATAAATAAACTCAATACTAAATCGTACTTTAATAGATCAAAGCTTGCTTAAATACTTTAACTTGAAATTCATGCTTAAATAAGGTATTTCAAATCATTTTTTCACTCACGGGTTTGAGCTAGTTTTCCTTGGGTCTATAGACTTGACCAATTTCTTATTGATCTAAAATAAGAAAATTAAATCCTAAATTAATCCTCTGGCTTCTAAAAAAAATTCAAACTTAGCTTCAAAATAAATAAAACATAAAATGGCTAATTTTGCCACAAAGTCATGGCTAATGCATGGCTAGGCAGTGGGCACGTTGCACGCACGTGCGTTGGCCTTGTGAGAGTTTCCAAGTCGCGTGCTAACCTCCCTTCGTGATGTTGTGTGCCTATCATGGCCACATATCCTTGTTGCGTGCATTTTCCTTGTGCACATAGGCCCCATCGCATAACCCTTACGCGTGTGCAAGTCTTGTCCTTTGGCACCTTGTCACGTGCATGCCTAGTTGAATAGTTATCAACTAGGCTTGTCTTGTGTTGCTCATTAACACTTCCAAGGCACTCACCTATGCATGCCACACACAATGTCTTAATGCCTTGTCAATGGCTCTTGTGGCTGCCAAGATTCTCAAGCTTCTTGTGCAAGTCGAATTTCCAAATTAACTTAAAAAATTTATAACTTAGATTCCATTCATCAAATTGAAAAACTTCCAAATAAACTAGTTTCTTAACATCTCCAAGTATTCCTTTGGTTGGCCTCAAATCTTTGAAGACTACTCAATGTTTCTTCCAAAATTAACCTTCTAAGGTTTCTTTCAATAATTGAACTCCTTCTTTAGACTCTTTCTTTCTGATAGCCCTCTCTAGTAAATGAGACTCTTTCATCTTTCTTTAAAGACCAAAAGCACTTAATTTGCACAAGTAAAATGGAAGCTCTCTTCGTCTGAAGTGAAACTTAAACAAGATGTCTTGTATGACTTTATTCTGACACCTCATGCTTGCTAATGCCAATTCATGATTAGTCACCTATAAACCACTCAATCGACCAACCATCTTGCCTCGTAGCATACCTATTTACCTTTGGATGCCTGACCTTTATACTTAGCTCGCCTTCAATGCATTGTTTGCTTGCCTTCAACACGTAACATGTTGCACATTCATTGCTTGCAAGCCTATGCCGCCTGCCTTGTCTCAATGCCTTGCTCCATTCTTAATGTCACCTAGGTTTCCATTTACTTTATAGGTTGGCTGCACACCTTGCTCACCTTGGCTGCATAGGGCATTTTCTTGCCTACACACACTTAGACAATTTGTATTTGCTGCCTAGCACACATTACCTTGGTCGCTTAGGACATTCAAATGGCCATTCTTGACACCTCACTCAACACCACTTTAGTTGCATAAAGGTTATTTTGGCATAACATGGCCTCATATCACTCTTTACACACCTAGCCAACACTTAACCAACGAAGCTCGTGTCTTGGAGAAGAGAGGATATGGAGAAAGCAGCTATAAAATTTATTGTATAAATACATACTATGCATTCTAAAGTAAGAAGACTTAGAATGACTAAGTATAAGAATGACACATTTTGAGAAAGAAGCATGTGTTCTGTCAAAGAGAAGTGAGGAGGGAAATTATGCGAAGTAAAGCTAGACGTTATGCTAAGTCAAGATAACATGAAAAGGGAAGTTTAGTAATGTGTTTTGAGCTAACTAAGGAAAGAGCCAAGTAAGGAAACGATTCACTAACTCAGATTAGTCAACTTCTTACGTGTAAGGTTAAGCATGTTTATAGGAAATATTATACCTACATGTGTAAAACACTAAGCAGAAGTGGGTAAGCTAAGAAGATCTTAAGGATGACTAATCTAATTTATGATTACTATAAATAGACCTTAAGAGTTTCAAAGGAAGGAATTGAAAAATTTTAAGTGTTGAAGTTCTACCAAAAAGACATCAAGCGAGAAGAGGAGACTTTGAAATTAGGCGATAAGAAGAGATATAAAGGGGTTTAGGAGGAAAAATGTAGTCTTTGTGAGTGACCCTTCTTAAGAGAAAAATCAAAGATTTCTAAAACTTTTCTTTCAAGTCATGTTATGTTCTATTAAATGCATGTATAAATTTGGATATGTTTATAAGAAAAACATGATTTTTTTGAAAGAATGTTTCTAGGTTGAAATGTTTCCAAGTTAAAGTATTTCATGTTATGTTGCTTGTATGCAAATAAACCATTAGCTTTATTTCTATCACTAGCTAGCTTTATGTGTACATAAAAGTCAATGCAACCATGCATTGAGTGCTCCGCATAGCGATGAGAAGGTGGTCGGATGTGTTGAGATATTCGCATTCAAGCTAATCGCCTGAGCATTTGATAGGCGGATAGGACAACATGCTTTAGTTCTTATACAAGATGAATCCTATCTTGACTTAATTTTTAAATTTATCATTGGTGCTTTAAGTATGCGACTTTAGCTAGGTGATAAGACATGGTTATGGGTTAAAAGGTGCTCACTATGCCTAAGCGTCCTATTTCTAACGATAATCTATGTTGAGTACAAGTTTTTCACTCACTTTTCAAGTATAAGCGAAGTGAGAGATTTCTTAAGTAAGCTAAAGTCGAACACAGAGAGTTTCTTATCAAACCTAGTTATAACATTTAGGTTAATTTCATACGATTTGTTTCTATATAGTATTTCATATTCACGTTTTTGCGTGAAGTAAATTATATTATTTAAACTAAGTACCTTTGTAGAAGGGGAGTAGAATGGGAAAACATGTAATGTGAGCTAACTTGCTAAAAGAATAATTTAGGAATGTCTACTCATTAAATACAATATGAGTTATAAGTCACGTCCTTGATGCAATATAGATAGTTTAACCATCTTCTAATTAAGGGGACAATCTTTTGGTGCCTAATCGCCACACTTATTCGTCTTTAATGATACAAATGATGAGAATGCATTAAACGATACATATTTAGGTTTCTTTACTTGTAAGGATCACAGTTCCTCATTTATTTAGGTGAACTACCTTTCGGGTCCTAAAAGTCACACTTGTTCGTTGTTCGCTTGTCGGAATACAAGTGATAAAAGAGTTAGATGCCATAATGGATTTTGTTTCCAAAGTCATTTCTACAGGCATTTAGTGAGGTCTTAAACATTTATTCTTTCGAGTAGTTAGCAACCATGGGTTTATTTTTTTCTTTCGAATAGAATCAGGCGTTTGGATTTAACTTGGAATAAACACGGTGATACTTATAAATAATAAAGCCTTTCAAAGATGAAAATTAAACTTGATTCACTTGTAATGCTTAGACACACACATGAAAAGTAAAGAGATGGGCGAATAATGATGATAAAAGATGTGCATTGTATTGAATAATAATGTAGGCATCTCCGCCATGGACTTCAGAATGTTCAAACAACATAAAAAAAGTATTAAAACTGAAAAGCAAGAAATATTGTTGGCCATAAAATGCATTGCCATACATTCCTTGGTTCTTTTACAAGTTAGGAGAATGACTTGTGAGCTTCTCTCTCTAATCTTTCTACAAGTTCTCACTTAAAAATTGATCAGAGAAGAGGTGGGGAAGGATAAACTTCTACAAAGTATGGGCACTGGTTTTCTCTAATTGTATGTATATATGCCTCTCTTCTTGTATATGTCTGTCTTTTTTATCTGGTGGAGCTTAAGAGTATTTATAGGCATTTTTAGGCGGAAACTTCTCTGTGAAACCCTAGTCGCTATCTAAGCTATGTGTTAAGACTACTCGCAACAAGAATAAGTTATGCGATGAGACTGTGTGCAATGGAAGCTAGTGATTGGAAAGTTTGCAAGGTACTCTACCTATCGTATTCTGGCTAGGCGACACGATCGAGCTATGCATTGAACTGGAAGGTGATATGAGCTTCCTTCATTGGCAAGTAGTTGACGACGTCCTTGTGTAAGAAGGTCGGTGAGCTGACTTAACCTTGTCGTCCAACTGAATTTAGGATAAGAAGGTGGCAGTAATAAGTGGCGTTTTGATATTAGCTGAGTCTCATAGATGGACAGAGGTAATTATTCCGGCATGGAAAGTTTCACTTGAGAGACTTATAAATAGGAGAAGTCTGACCATTTTAAGAGCTACTTTACCTTGTGTTCACTAAAGTAAGAATTGAAATAATTCCAAAGACTTTCAAAGATCTATCAGAAGCTCAAATTCAACAAGAAGCCTTTGGCCAAAGATCTTAGGCGAGAAAGTAAAAGTGATTGTAAGTGGTTTCTTCTTTAAAATGTTTTTAAACTAAAAGTATTTTCACTATGTTTTCAACCCTTATATATCTATATATATTATTCTATTGAATTCTTGAGTTCCTTCATTTCTCCTAGGTATAAAGTTCATAAAATGCATTTGATTTATAAATGGATGGAGTTTAAAATAAACTGGAATGTTTAGAAATTAAAATATTTAATTTAGAAATTAATTAATTGGAGAATCAATAAATAGTTTTGTTTAATTTTATTTAATTAAATTAAAACTATAAGATATATGAGAAATAATCATTAAATATGATTTAAATGAAATATTAATTAAATATGATTTAATTTGGGGCATTTTTAAAAATAACAAAAATAAATTAAAATATTTACAAGATATAACAAAATTCTGGATTCTATCAATAATAGTCTTCTATTACTATAACATATCAATGACTATCAGTTATAGAATTTGCTATAGGTTGTAAATATTTTGTTAAATATGCTATTTTTAAAAATTTTCTCATTTAATTAATTAATTAAATATTTTGTAAACTAATATAATCTCATGATTCTCTCCAACTTCGTGAAAAAGAGGGAGTTATAAATACGCAAAAGAAAACAAGTTTTTCAACCTTAACATTTGCCTCTCTCAAAATATTTTCTCATTCCAATTGGTTCTCACAAACCAATCTCATCCTAGAGGATAGGAAGGTCTCTTATGGGTGGTGTCCCCAATTTGAAGTTTTAGTAGATTCAGAGGCATCAAACTATGTGAGTTTTTCTTTATCTAATCTATAATTTTAAAGCATGCTTAGCCTCAATTAGCTAATGTACTATATTTTTAAGTTCTCAATTAAATTGATCTAAGATCTCTGTAAAATCTTTCGCTGCCAAGGGCTTTCATACCTTCACTAACATCTTTTCCTTGCTTCCTTGCTTAATTTATCAACATGGTCCTCTGCAATCCACTTCATTTCTTATTCTTTTCGTAATCCAAAGTTTAAAAATACTTGAACTTATAGTTAATCAAGCACAATCAATTATGTAAGTTGTTTTCTCCTAGGTTTTTAAATTTACAAAAAAAGTGGTGTGTTTTGGTCTTTTACTTTGCGTTTTGAATCCATTATTTTACATAGAGACCATAATGACTTATATTTCTACAAGTTATCAACAATTGGAATTGAACTTGTAAATCTCCAGGGAATGGTGGTGATGATACATGTCATCACAATAATTTATGCGTGGGAATGATTTAATGTCCTGGCAAAATGAATAAGTAGAAGTTAATGAGGTGTTTATTGTCTTTAACACATGATGAGACGTTGTGATATTGAGCTTGCAAAATAAATTTAAACATGTACTTGTATTCCTCAAAGGTTTTCCTAAAATGTTGTCACTCACTAAGTGTTAGGCTTATGTTTTATGTTTCTTTCCCGAGGTAAGCGAAGCAAGGAGGCCACGTTGTGAAGGCAAGTTGTTGCGTTGTGCCAGACGTTAAGAGATGTGCAAGGAATTGGAGTTTAAGTTGAACAACTTTAAATTTTAAAGTATTTTCCTCGTAAAAGTACTAAGTCTGTTTTGAGGAAGTTATTAATAAAGTGGTTAAGTTATTCCAAAGTTCAAAGTGTTACTACTACTTATTGCATAGCATGTTTAGTTTAAGAATAAGCTTAAGTTTAAAGACTAGGCGTCCTGGCAAATCGTTAAGTTCAAACTAAATGTAAGATGGGTGTTCTGGTACTTTGTAAAAGGCGTTGGACCTATCCAAATAGCGTTCGCACCCAAGAATACAAGAAAGGAATGCATTCTGGGTGGGAGCGTGACATAGCCAATTTTCAACAATTCTCCTCTTTTGGATAGCCTAACACTATATTTCAAGACACATTGACAACACTTGCTTGGCCGCCTAAAGCACTTGGCCACCTATCTAGTGTAACGGTCATACTTATCTAGGGTGTGTTTGCCTATGGTCGTATGCTCCAAACACCTCCAATTGATCTTATCTTTCTGCCTTGTGTCACACCCCCTCCCGAACTACCTGCTAGCTTAGACCAAAAGACGGTGTAAAACCGACAGATAATGCTTTTCTCTACCTGAAAAGTGGATAAAATATTTTGGAATGGTAAGCTATAAAGCTTAGTGAGTGACTCAGTTTAAAACTATAAATTTAAAGGTAAGAGCACGTGAAAGCTTACATATATAAATATGTTTATACAAGTCGTGAACATAAACATGTAATAGTAAAAATAACTTCCTCAAATACTCAGTAAATACGTCATTGAAATCTAGCATGACATATCAAGTATATCAAAATATTTTAACTAACATGACAAATCTACGTTGTGTAGGGCACACCCAGTACAACAACGTTTACAAGCTCTACGATGTAGTAGGGCCTGCCCAGCACTCTCATCGTCTTTGTCATAGTGGGACCTGCCCAGCACTTACGACAGTATCGTTGTTACAGAGTACACTCAACGTCAACAACGAAATCTAACCTGTGTGCACACAGTACCATATAGCCTCAGGCTCAATACCTCAGTCATGTAGTTAAAAGAAACATTCGAAAATCATACGAAAACATTAAAACATGTCTGCTATTTTTATCTTTCGTAAAGCTCAAGCTTACTTAGATTGTTCGTGAAGAGCTGTAGTTCTTAAAACAAAACTTGATAACTCATGCTTGAAAATAATCATGGAATTCAAATGATTTTCAAATCTTGTAAATAAAGGTGTATATCAGTCAATCATACTTAATAATTAGGAGAAAACAAAAAAATTGTTTTCAAAACTGGTTTTGGTCACTCACTGTCTTAAGCTTAGTTTCCCGATGTGTAAATCCGACCTATTTTTTCTTGGCTTGTCAAATAACCATGACCGAGTATTAGAAACTTAAATATTATGATCTTCAAATATTATGCTTGACATAGCTCACTAAGGATATTGCTAAAGAAGTCTATCCTTAAAAAAACGATAATCCATACTCTACACATTTCTCAGAATTTTCCAGATTCACAGCACACAATTCAAATGATCATAACTCTTTCGATAAGTAACCAGAATTATATTTCTTTTAGTCAAAATCTTCATTTTGAGGTTCTCTAAAACTTACCTTAAGACATCTAAATCTGATTCCCTGTGTATAATCTCAGGTAGCCCTCGAAACTAAACCACTTCAACAATCAAGTGAACAACAATCCCTTTAACTTGTCCCTGCAATTTAACTTGTTTTTAGTCATTTTTTGTTCACGGTTTCTTCATAAAAGTTGTAGTAAATTGAATAATATTTCTTTATAAAGTTTGTTTGAAAATGATTAGCTTTCAGTAAATGTAAACCTCACCTCTTAATTCTGTTTGTGTAGCTTGAAATCAATAAAAACCAGAGATGTGCTTAGTGAACTATAGAGAAATTGATCTTGCAAACTCCTTATGTTCTTCAAACAAAAATTCTTGAGCTTCTTCCATTTGAAGTCTCTGAAATTTTGGTGCAGAAATGGTGAAGAAAGGAATGAAACAAAATTGGAGGTGGATGGGATTATTACACAAAACAAAATCCACCGATTGAAAATCCTCCTTCTTTCTTTTCTTTTTTCTTTACTTTACTTAATAATTACCAATAAATATATTATATATTTACATATACATATATATTTAATTTCCCTTTTTCTTTTATTCCTTTCACATAAAAAGAATAAAATAAAATAGACAAAGAAAAATATCGGGTTTACATCTTGTACATAGTTTAGCTAGTTGCTTTCATTGTTAAGCCATAATGCTTGGGAGTGACGTTTTGGTATTTTCATATGCAAGCCTACCAGAGCTGAAAATGTTCAAAATGTACTATAGGAGAGACATAGTAGTTGAATCCTCGCCCAAGTATTGTCGCACTCTTTGCAATTTATGCTTTCTTATTGCAATTGACAGTCTTCAATGCTTGTTTTAACAAAGATTTCAATGAATTTATTTCTCACATTTTCTAAAATATTTTCCGAAAACATGAGGGGAGGTTGAATCGTACGCTGATTTTGTCCGTGGATTTTAGATTTTGATCGACTGATTTGTTGATTGGATCGAACAAGTGTCGCACAATCGCTCGTCCAGAGTTTGAAAGGTTGCGATTGTAACAAGTGGTATCAGAGCCAAATTGGCTAGTTGACGGTTTGAGATAGAAAGATGTCAGTTGTGAAACATTCTAACAAGACCCATAATGAACCACTTGTTGGACTCGAAGAGCAAATGCTTTACTTAGTGGAAGTTCCTGATTCCATTTGGCTCTTAGAAAAGTGGCTTCAGGAAGTTGCCAAGAAAGTCGGTGGCATTGGTGCATTTTTTGGTCGTCTCGACGGACTACCTATACAAGAATTACTGACTAGAGTTGACACTCTAGAATCCTGAGTTATGAGAACGACAAACATCACCTACGAGTGTGGGGATAGTCCATCGAGCTCTGTTGTCCAACTGAAGAACGAGTTATTGAGCTAGATAACTCACACAAGAACATGTTAGAAATGATAAATGGCATGACTGAGGATTTTCGAGCTATCCTCAATGTCGTGAGGAATGAAATCACAGAGGTAAACACGAAGGTGAACCTTACAATGTGAATATTAGCAAACCAGACTCCAGTTGGAGGAGCCATTCATGTTGGTAAAATAAAGATTCCTGAACCCAAGCCCTTCTGTGGGGCGATAGATGCAAAAGAGTTGGAAAACTTTATCTTTGATATTGAACAATATTTCAAGGCCACAAACAAAGTTACTAAAGAGGCCAAAGTGACATTAACGACCATGCATCAGTCCGAAAATGCAAAGTTGTAGTGAAGGTTTTGATACATAGACATCCAAAAAGGGCTTGCACAATTGACATGTAGGACGCTATGAAGAAAGAACTTCGTTTGCAATTTTTCCTCGAGAATGTCAAATTTCTAGCTCGAAAAAACTGCGCGAATTAAAGCATACTGGTAACATTCGAGACTATGTGAAACAGTTTGCGGGGATGATGCTGGATATACGCGATATGTCAAAAAAAGACAGTTTTCTATTTTGTCGAAGGTTTGAAGTCGTGGGCTAAGACCAAGTTATATGAGCAACAGGTCCAAGACCTCACGTCGGCATATGCAGCGGCTGAACGGTTGTTTGACTTATCTAGTGAATCTCAAGATGTGAGACGACATCAAAATTCTTCATCCGAGAAAAATAAAAATAACCGTTCAAGTTCCTTTAAATCTACAAGAGGGGACAAACGTCAAAGTGGAGACCGTAGGCTCATTTAAGCAACTATAGGAAATAACTGGAGAGGACCTTACAATCAGAACACAACCAATCGTCCCTTCAGTTGTTTCATATGTAAAAGGTCCCACCTTGCTAGAGAGTGTCCTAACAGAATAGCCTTCAACACTTTTCAAACCATATTAGCCTCAGATTCGGATGATAGATTGAGTCAGACTGAAGGAGAAGTTGGCCAGATAGAAGAGGGCAAAAATCCTAGAATGGGAGCCCTAAAATTTTTGTCGTCTCTTCAGAAGAAAGTAGGGGAGACCAGTAGGCCAACAAAGAACGAACTAATGTGCGTGGACTGTTGTGTTAACCAAAAATCACTCAAGAGTGCTATGGTGGATTCTGGTGCAATCCATAATTTCATAGCAGAAGCAGAAGCCAGACGGCTGCATCTCTGTAGGGAGAAAGAGATGGAAAAAATGAAGGTCGTGAATTTAGCTGTCTTATATATCATCGGGCTAGTAAAACAAACGATAATAAGATTGGGAGCATGGAACGGTTTCATAGACTTAGTGATCATTAAAATGGATGACTTCGATGTAGTACTGGAAATGGAATTTTTACTTGAACATCAGGTCATGCCAATGTCGCTTGCCAAATGTCTAGTGATTACTGGAGCTACGCCCACTGTTGTACAAGCAGATATTCGCCAACCTAATGGGATAAATATGATTTTAGCCATGCAATTGAAGAAAGGTCTTGCTCGAGACGAACCAACGTTTATGGCTATTCCACTGGAGTCGTTGGAAAGTCAAGGGGAAACAGTCCCCAAAGATATTCTGTGTGTCTTAGAGAAGCACAAGGATATGATGCCAAATAGTTTACCCAAATTGTTGCCTCCGCGAAGAATGATTGATCATGAGATTGAATTACTGCCAACGGCAAAACCGCCTGCAAAAAATGCTTATCGTATGGTGCCACCGGACTTAGCTGAACTTCAGAAACAGCTAGATGAATTACTTAATGCAGGATTTATTAGATCTGCAAAAGCTCCATGTGGAGCCCCAATCCTTTTTCAAAAGAAAAAGGATGGAAGTTTGCGGTTGTGCATCAACTACCGTGCCCTGAACAAAATAACAGTTCGTAACAGATATCTGCTGTAAGGCCCCAAACTTTTCCTCTAGCTGGAGACATTACCCTTAAAACAATATATATTTTTTTTAAAAAAAAAAGTTGTAAATACTAAAACTTAGTTAAACATCTTTCAGTAATTAGCTAAAATAATAATAAAATATCAATAAAGGGAAAACAAAATAGTGAATTCAAATGTCATATGACAAAATCAAAATACTAGTTTGGGCCCTTAAAATAGAGAAAAGTACTTGCAATATTTAAGCTTGAGTTTTGAAACAAAACTATTAAAATATAAATGCAGAAAAGAACTGAGACTGTTCCCTATGGCGAACCACGGTCACTTCTGATCATTTGCCAGCTTGCCCTTGCCTCTATCCTTACCTGGAAAGTAAAACATTTAAGAGAGTGAGTATAACTTTTTACTCAGTAAGAAACCACTATTAGCTCACTATATGTCTGTTACCCCTCGTTATTGTCCTGTAATACAGTACCAAATTC
Source organism: Cucumis variabilis (assembly GCA_037974545.1). Classification (NCBI taxonomy): domain Eukaryota; kingdom Viridiplantae; phylum Streptophyta; class Magnoliopsida; order Cucurbitales; family Cucurbitaceae; genus Cucumis; species Cucumis variabilis. Next base: position 7,107,359 of record JBBPDI010000029.1, on the reverse strand, counting down.
TATTGTGCTCCCGAACGCACACTATTCAGTGTTCCCATTGAGACACATCTGGGCTCTCGGTGATCCCGGTGGAACCACCCTAAAAGAGAGTAGGGCTATATGTGATCCCATCGAATCACATCTCAAACTAGCCACATATGCATACATAAGTGGTGACCCTAAGGGACACCCATTGGTACGACTCTGACAGGAGGCATAACAGAACACTATAACATCACATTTTGCTCAGTCAGACATAACACACAACTAACAAATTCAAACATATTCTGTAATATCGATATTGCATCTCAATCATAAAATGGCTATCTCAATCAGTCATGTTATATCGTTCTTAGTTACACCACTGAACAGTACAGATTGTACAATCAGCTTCCAAAAGGGTTAACATAGGGGGAGATCTCTTACCTGGATTCTTGCTAAAAATACGACAATTCACTGGTCGATTAGGTTCTTCCACTACTCAATCCTAATCATGAACAAAAATTACAATCAATAATTTTGCTAACCATCATCGTTTAATTAGCAACCAAGCTTATTCAACTTACCCCAAAATTAAGGTTGAATTCCACACCACCTTAATTAGAAAAATTCACAGCTTCTGTTCCTCAATTAAGCTTAAACCTTCAAGCAACGTACATTAACTTAGATCCATAACTTAGTGTATTTGGAACAAATAGTGATTAATGGGGTGCCAAATCCAATCAATATCACCCAAACAACAACTCACCAACCGTGGCTCACAATAGAGATCGGCTCGGGCGCACAGCTTGAGGAGAGGAGGTCGGCTCGGACTTGCGGCTTGAGGAAAGGAGGTCGACTCGAATGCACAGCTTAAGGAAAGGAGGTTGGCTCGGGTGCGTGTGGCTCACCTAGGAAGAAATAGCTCGAACCCGACGCTTCACTGAAAATCACCGCGGACGAGCAGCTTGCTGCTGTGAAACTCGTTGCACCGATGACGATCGAAAATGGTCAACGATTTTGGTGTGTGACCCGAGACATCTCGGAACGGAGAGATGCATAACTTAAAAGTTCCAACGAAAACGCTGGACGAAGAACAATGTGGAGAACAAGCTTCGTCGGACCAGTCATCGTCGTGGAGTTTGCGGCCGATGGAGGTACACAGTGACGAAGCGGCTAGGGTTGAAGGGAGGCAGATGAATAGTGTTATTTGGCATGCATCACGAGTGACTTTAAATAAATACAATAATGATAACAATACCATTATTATTATTATTTACTTTCCCCAAAATACTCATCTTATTCCTTTTCGTTCCTTTTCCTTTTCCTATTCCAATTAATGTCTTCTCTCTCTTCATTAACCACCCATTCCATCATCTTAAATTTCTTTCTCTTTCTTCCCAATAAAAACATAATATATTTCTCTTAACAATTAATATTATATCATGATATAATTATCCTCATACTTTCATACTTAATATAAACACATAACAATGCTTACTCATAACACTTCTAACTTTACACATTTAAATTCACCAACACCAAACCAAGATTTGAAAGTTTAATAATGCAATTCCAAATTTCAAAATTCATCACCTAACATTCCAAAATCAAACAATTCCACACATAACACCCAAAATCCAAAATAACAAAAATTAAAATTAACTTGATAGTTTTGGGATGTTACAATTATGTAAACTAAATTATGTTGGAACCGTTGACATTACATAAACATAATTGAATGAACGTTTCCACTCCCAATTCATACTCTCTAGACATACATCCTATTCTCCATCATCCATGATATGTCCATTAGACAATATCCAAAACCAAATATCTTAGATGTTTTAGCACTTAGCCAAACCTGTTTACAGTAGAAACAATGACGACTACATTCGTAAAGAGTACTTCTAACCAAACGCACAAGATAATTAGGTTACCTAGTAATTTGTATTCACAACTTATTTTTCTTTGCGCCAACAAATTGCAACTTATTTACTATGCATTCAAATAATGAATAAAAGGAATCTTATCACTACTACAAAAATAACATTACTTAAGGTGTTTTTCCAGTCAAGTATTTGTTTACTTGTTGTTTTTAAATGCATCAAGTAATTGACTATCAAGAATAAGAGAATTATTCTTGACTAGGTATACGCGACAAGAAGAAATTCACTTGACATGCTATAGACATTAAGTATATAGCATTAGTTCACTTGTTTTACATATCAAGTAAGTTATAGTCTTGACATTTATTATTGATCAAGAATATTTAACCTTGACACTTATTACCTATCAAGTGGAAGTTCTTCTTGACACTCAAAAGCTGACAACTTTGGTAAATACTTGACACGTTTTGCATGTCAAGACCTTTTTTTTAAAAGAAAAATCATACAATTTGAAATACCTATATAATTATATTGCACCTGTTTTAATGTCCAATAATGGTAATAACATGGTCAACTGAGACAACGCATAAGCAAAAATTTAAGCTTTCCACATTAGTTAAACTATTTAAGTTTCTTGAATAAATCCAAACTTTCAATCAAAGAACTAACAAATTGCATATATATATCTTTGACATGCATATAATTTGTCATTACATACTGACTTGTGTGTTAACCAACGACGTCAATAACTTGGTTGTGACGCGTTAGCTAACTTAGGACTTAGGTAAATAGTGTTGTTGCTTATGTTTATATTTATGATGTCATTGATCAAGATCATTTCATATAAAATGCTTACTATGAATCTCTTCATCATTTGATCGCTAAGTCCTCGTTATGTTTAAGTTTTCTTATTGCTTGTCCAAGTGTAAGCAAAACAATAGGTTTTCATGGATGATTCAGAGTCGAACACAGGAAATTGTGATATTGAAGCTAAGTTCTAGGATCTACTCTTCAATTAGGCGATATAAAAAAATAAACTATACAATGTAAAAGCGTGTAAGTTTATACCGTATCTACTTATGTATTCTAGAGAAATCTGCAAGGGTGGAATAATGAAGGTGGTTGCGAAAACAGAATGCAAGTGTGAACTAGTTTATATTGAAAAGGGGGTTGAAGGAACATTCATGCATTACTATGCAATTAAGATGTGTGAAAGCCTTGATGCGATATAACTTATTTAACTAGCTTATGATTAAGGCGAGCACCTATCGGTGTCTTTAAACACAACACTTGTTCATCTCTCAGGATCCAAAGAACTAAGTCTAGTTAAGGAAGATATATCTAGAAGAGTCCACTTATAAGTCTTATAGTGCTTCATGTTTATGGGTGACAACCTCTTGGTGTTTAATACCCACTTTCTCCTTTCGGGACCCAAATGAAGGAAGCTATTAAGCTAAGGTGGAATTTGTCTCCAAACTCCTTTTTGCACACGTTAGCCATATCCTTGCTACTTGCCCTCTTGGGTAGTGCGTCAAGAATTATAAGCTAGTCTTCTTATCAAGAACCTATCATAGACCCTAAACTACCAATAACACAGGGACAAATGAACAATGAGAAAATGATAGATTAAAATGGTATAAATATACATTGTATTAAAGAATAAAGATCTTCAGCCATTGTACAATATGAACAAATCCATTGTAGAGTAATACAAAATATGGAAAGAATAAGAATGACATTACAAGTTAAGGGAGATGGGAAGTGGAATCTTCTTCACTTAAACCTCAAGCTTTCACTCATAAAGTGACCGGAGAAGAGAAAGAAGTGCCTTATAGACAGTGGAAAGACTATTTCTTTCCACTAACTCTCTAGGGTTTAGCACATCTGGGCATTGTTTTGGCTTATGCAAGCATCTTATGGACTATTCGAACTTGCTTTTCTTGAAGGTGATGGGGTCCTTTTATAGGCAGATTTAGATGTAAAATCTAATCTTTTGAGCATGTTAGCATCGAAAGTTGCCTGTAGTCAAGTCACATCAACTCCAACTACCACTTTTTTCTGCTAGCAAACCTATTCTGCCTACTGATAAAATCTTCTCTCGTAGTCTTCAGGCAAGTTCCTTTATGATTCGCTAACTTCTTCTTTTATTTCTAATCCTAACTCAAAACAGGGTGAAAAAGACATGGATGCTTATTTAAAGTGTATTTCTAAATACTTATGCATTTATAGCACAAGCTACGTAATATTCCAAGAACTCAAACATTACTTCAATCTTGAAGGAGTTTCCAATCCAATCTCGACGTGAATTCCAAAAACTTAAACATTACTTCTTCAACAACACCTTCAATAAGAAAAGAATATAAATTTTTGTTCCAATAAATCTAAATTTACATCCTTAAATAACCCATGTGAAAACCCATAAAAAACTCACCAAAGAGTTGGCTTGAATAAGCTAGAAAGCTTGGCTTGGCTCAGACGACTAGACTAACATAGATAAATCGACTCAGATCTGGAACATAGCTCAAATGTGATTGTGCGATTTAGTGAGGAAGAAGGCAGACGCGTGCATTTGGCTGGGAAAAGGAACCCGCGCACAACTCAGATCTAAAAGAGACGCTCAAATAAAGATAAGATTGGTGTGGTCTTAGCGTGGACGAAGGCTTTATCGGAGGAAGGAGATCGGCTCAGGCTTGGTTCGATCAAGGGCAGTCGAAGCTGAGATCTAAGTGTGACGAAGTTGTGCGTATAAATAAAAAATGTTTGTGGACGGAGCATTATGCTTAACTTGAGCGACCTGAACATCAGACGAATGGAGAAAATGGCTGTCTTGAGATAGATGATGGACGGACGATGATCGGAGATAGGCAGCGGATACTAGGGTTCGTGAGGAAGAAGAAAGTGAATAGTTAATGAGTGCACGCTTTACGAAAAGACTTATATAATATTATAATAATAATAATAATTCTTTAATTATTATTATTATTAACCATTTGACAATTCTGTTTTTTTCATTTTTGTTTTCCAATAAAATTTTTCTCTCCATTTAATTACCTATCAATTCATCTTTTTATCTTCTCCCAAAATCAATATATTTTTCTTAATAATTATGTTACCTCCAATAATATAATTATTATTAACCTTCCATAACTTAATTAATTATATATACACACCTATATATAATTATTAATAATCTCACCAAAACAGTCAACCACCATCATGTCTTTAACAACTTAAAATTACTTATTTCAATAATTAATTAAATATTATTCCAATAAATATTTAATTAATCTTACTCTCCACAAATTTCAACAATCCTTAACAAAAATCTCAATTAACCCTCAACAATTCTAACATAATTAAATGATTTATGTGCTTGTTGTGTATGCTACATTGTTTTGTTTTACAAGTTTCGTTTGAATGTACTAATGTGGGTCATTACCTTTCAGTGAATGATCAAGTATGTTTTATGAGTTCTATTTTTATAACTGTTAAGATCCATTTTGTGAACATTTTCTAAAAGAAAAGTGAAGTGAGTAATTTTTTTATGAACCTGAAAGATGGCAAAACGTGTTATATAAATGGTGGTGAATGATTCTTAATATGATTTCAAAACCACTGGTTGATCTTCATTATAAAAAGTGATGTTTTATACATAATGTATGTTGAGTATTCTTTTCTCTGTGTTGATGATCACAAAATGTCTTATTGATTGTGCTAGTCTGTCTATGAGTAAGCAGTGATACTGTGTTGTATGGTTGTGGCTTGATCTATCACACGATGCTAGATGGAATTCTAGGTAACTTGCGTGATACTAGCGAGAGTGAATCCCAGGTTAGCAAGGGAAGAATTCCCAGGTCAAGGCAAGCTGTGAGAAAGATGTGGCAAGACGCTATTCGATATCCCAAGTAACTCACATGATATTGGGGAGAGTGAATCTCAGGTCTAAGCGAGGAGAGAATTTTCAGGTCTTAGAATGGGCTTGTTATGAAACAATTCCAGCGTATGACGTTGTAGTGCTTGTTGTGAGAAAGACGTTGATGAGACGCTGGTAAAGTGTAACTCCCAGGTTTAAAGATGTGAATATAACGAGACATTATTGGATATCTGAGGTAAATCTCGTGATACTGGCGAGAGCAAATCTCAGATCAGCGAGGGGAGATTTCCAAGTCTCAAAATGAGCTTGCGATTGTGATTTTTGTATGGGTAAATAACTCGTTGTGTGGTTATTGATTTGTGGTGGTTATAAGATGTGCTTTAACTATTCGCTGCGATGAACCTTATGTGTTATGGCTTAATTACTGTTAATTAATGTGTGGATTTCTTGTGATTTCCTAAAAGGTTGGTTCTAAGGTTATGTAGCCAAGCTAAGGAGGAAAGACATAGTAAAACTATAGTTTTACATGGCTTGCTAGCCATGGCATCTCTTCATGCTTTCAAGAAGTCGATTGGTAAGGTTGTCACTCATTAACGCCTAAACCTCTACTACACAGAGAAGAGAAGCGTAAGCATTTTGAGAAGTTGAGGCAGGAAAAGGAGGCCCTAAAAATTGTATTCCAGTCTGATGTTGTAGGGTTAATGGGGTAAGAAAGAGAAAAATAAGCTTCACACCTCTAAGCACCTACCTTAGGGAAGAAATTGAATAGGCAAAGAAGGGAATGGGGCAGTAATTAAATTAGAGGTCGAGTATCAGAGTAAAGAGAGTTTCGCTGAGTCTTATCCACCACAGCATGAAAGGTTGCACTTTAGTGTGAAGAAGGACGTACGAAGACCATAATTGATTTATATTGATTTAATACGCTGACGACCTTCTAAAGAAAACATTGAAATTGATAATGGAAGAAACGAAATACTATGGCCGACAGTGACATGTGCACATACTTATATATATATTATTAAATTTCTTTCCTTCCTTTCAGCTTTCCATCTTAATTCAAATTGACAATCAATAATTAAAGAATCTTTAATTCAAATTGATAATTGATAATTAAATAATCTTAATTTAAATTTAAGAAAACATGCTGTGAAAACATTAAAAATAAATTATTAATCATCCATGTAAAATCACAAGTTCACATGTAAACTTTAGTTTTATGATTATACAATAAAACTCTAATATTGTATATAATAATGAGTACCAAGATCTTTGAAATAGATGATTTTACAAATTAAATTTGGTTAAAGAATAACATATACCTTTATCCATGAATAATATTCTTGAAGAGTTAAGTTTCTTTCACTTGGTCTTCTTTAGAACTTAATTAGTATTTTTTTTTTTGAGAAGAATGAACTACTTAATGAGGCAATGAGATGATCAAACCCTCAAATTCTTTTTATAGACATCATCCATGTTTAATTAGGGCATGATCTTTTTATCTAATGAGCCTAATAAAATAAAAGACTCGGAAAGAGATAAAATAGTATATAGAAAATTTACATAAATAGAAGAAAATGAAAAGTATTTACATCCTATAGCAAAAAAATATGAATACTTTGGACTTGAGTTATAATTTTAGTTATCCATTTTGGGCTTGGATTAAAATTTTGTTATGAGCCATAAATAGTTTGTCAATTCTTCTATTTTTAAAAAGGGTGGTCAAGAATAATAGAAAATTATGTGTTTTACTTTGGGAAAATAGCAAAAATTTTAAATTGTTGGAATAGAAAAACATAAAAATTAGAAAAATAAATAAATGAAACAATCCCGCAAATGCTCATATCCAATATGAAAAATACAATTGTTCACCTAAACTCAAAATACACTGCAATTGAAATAACATATGCTACATAAAAATTCCCCCAAAAATATAAAGATTAGAAAAATTGTCATTAATGGGAAGCTTCATCTGTTCATTTTCCTCTTATCCTTATTGACAATTTCGCAGGATTTTGATTCAATTTTCAAAAACACGAAAGAGAGTCATGGTTCAATCAGCTCTGACAAGAAATCATGAAATCCGACAAAATTTCTTTGGGTCAAAACCTTTCAAATTTTCTCAGATTGAACAACGTAGTGATGATATTCGACAAGAATCACCAAACTTCTTCAATTCATCAAAGAATTCACCACAACATTTGACGAAAACAAATAGGGACATAATGGACTTCTTCTTCAATTCTTCTCTCATTGTGTTTGTCTCTTGTCGGCTGCCCCCCTCTTTCAATCTCCTTCGTTTCTTTTATCTAATAAAACCTAAAAGTAAAATATTCAAATAATTGCAAAATTGCCATTGAGACATAATTAAGTTCTAAAATTTAAATTCAAATTGTTATTAAAAATATATATTATATATTATTTAATAAATTGTTTAAAATATAACAAATTTGAAAATATTGTATATATATTTGTCATTTATAGGGGAGGTTGTTACAATTTTGTCTAATAACAAAATAGCAAATTTAGTTAATACTTACCAAATTTGAATGTTGTTTGCAAAATACACTATTTTCGTGCGATTTTCAACATCATGTCTCATTTTTTTTAGTTATTCAAATACACTATATTTGAAATATATAGATTATCCTATAGTCAGACGAATGATAATATATCTTGATTACCAAATTTTTTACTCTTTTATGTGTCCCAAATCTGTTGTTTATAACATCATTCATAACTGACATATACTATGTTTGAAAAATCTTAATTCTATTGGTTATTATAAATTAAAGTTTGGTTAGTTAAACAACCGTGATTATGATTCAATGATACTATTTAGGAAATCGTTATTTTCTTTTATGGAAGGAAAACTTTCCTTGTTAAATGCATCATAATTATAGGAGGGAAATAATTAATAAATAAAATCATTTTAATTATGAAAGGATCCTTAATGAACAATTCTATGGAAATTTTAATTTCAATCTATTATTATGTTAAATGAACCAATTTATGAAAGGATCCTTAAATGCATAATTATAGGGAGAAATACAATCTTAATGTGAAGTTGTTATTATATCAAATAACATTAATATAATATAGGGAATAATTGTTACATGAATAATTATAGGGAAAATAGAATGTTAATATGAAGTTGTTATTATATAAGTGCAAAATTTTAGAGATGAATACAATTTTAAATTTAAAATTTGGAGATCTTTCAACTAAACTTTTAAAATAAAATGATAAAATAAATATTTATTACTATATATATAATCCAAAAACAATGAAGGATAAATATGAAAAATTGTGTATTTGTATGATATAACAAAAGCTTACTAAAATTAACCAAATCTTAAGAGTATGAATTAAATTGCTATTATTATATATAAAAATAAATTGTTAATTATTTGATTTGAAGCCTACAAATCTGAAAATCTGGTATAAATCGAAGGCATAAATTTGGTTAAATGAGATCAATCCCAAAAATAAATATTTATTTAATATTTTTATAAAACTGAATGATATGCAAATACATTTTATTCGTAATTTTGTGTTATATTACATTATTTTACTCTGCACAAATATATTGTATCTGATAAAAGTGATTTCAGTCTATGAAGGTGTAAAATTGGTTCAAAATTTGTAAAAAAAATATATACTTCAGGCGATTTTGCTAAAAATCAAAATATTTTTGGGATTTGCTATTTTTCAAATTGTTATCTATTATTTTTCATTGTCATAGTTATCTGTTTTAAACAAATTTTCCATACTATATAATATATATGGGTCACATTAATAATATTATTATATATTTAAAATAAATATAAGAGAAACATCTCATGTACTCAGTACTTAGATAATTGACTTTTTGAAATACATCTTGAGTTTTTTTATGGTTCAACCGATCTTATAGTTAATACTACTCAATTTTTGTAGGTTTTAAATAGTTGTTCATAAAAATTATATGATTAATTGGAGAACACTTTCACAAATTTTATTATTATTTTTTAAAATCGATAAGTATATGGATCAAAACCAACTATACCTACCTAAAATACATAGATCAAAATTAATATTTTAAATAAAGGAGGCTTTTTAAAAATAGAACAAAACGACAAAATATTGAACAATTTTGAAAACGAAAATATTGGCATCTAGCGCATGTAATATATTTGAAAAACGATGGATCAGATTTGACTATTCAGATTTGGTAGTCAAATCTAAGAACTTTTTCCAATATTTTTTGGTACTCGATCGTTTAAATTTACCACACCATTGTTTGATTTAACAATTTAAATTTTGGTAGCCAAAGATTTTTTTATAAGATTTTTTTTCTAGCGCTCGTTTAGATTTTACACATGAGATTTCATCGTTTAAATTAGGGTAGCCAAATCTCAATAATTTTTTTTCTAAAATATTTTAGTACACTAATGATTGCTTAAATTTGGCTATTTTTGTACCTTTACATTTGACAATCTAATTAGATTTGGCTATTTTTGTACTTTTACGTTTGACAATCTAATATCTCGACACATAATCTTGAACCAGTTTGAAAAAAATATTAAAAAGTTATCGAAAGATATGAAAAGGAAAACAAAACAAAAAGAAAAAAAGACGATTGAAAGAAAAAAATTGTAGAAAAAAGAAGACGAGAAGAGAGGACAAATGAAAATATTTAAAAAAAATTGTAGAAAAAGAAAAAGAAGATGATGAAAAGAAAAAATATAGTAAGAAAAAAGAAAAAAAAAATTGTTAAAAAAATAAAAGAAATACGACGATAAGAAAAGAAAAATCTGAGACTTTTTAAAAAAATGAGTAAATATTTGGACGGTTGAAAATTAACTTAAAATAAAAATTAATAAGAAAAACTTTGAAGAGATTATTTCACTATGTTATGGTTTTGGAGGCAACGGCCACGTAGTGCCCTGTTCGAACCTTATCGACAATGGCCACTACAGCTTCTTCTTC
>JBBPDI010000029.1:6608980-6619454 GCA_037974545.1 Cucumis variabilis | reverse complement strand
CGAATGGATCTGCCGTGCCGGTCACAGCCAAAGTTCCCTTGGCTTCGTCTGTCTCGACCTTGTCGACACCTATAGTTTAGTTTACAAAATTCATAAAGAAAAGAAAAGAAAAGATTTATATGGAAGTACTTAAGAAATTTAATGATGATATATCCAAAGAAGAAGATGAAGAAGAAGGTACCTTCAATGGCGGTAACGGCTTTAAGGACTTTGGTTTTGCACTTTTGGCACGCAATATCAAGTTTCAGAACTGTTTTAGTTGCCGCCATGGGAAATTGGGAGAAAGAGTATAATGAAGTTTTTCCCCTTGAAATTCTCGTGGAACTATGTAATGAAATGAAAGCTATTTACAATTTACATGCTATAAGATAAGGTGTTTATAAAGCTTTTTCCATGTCCTTTGCTTTGTTGGCATGTGAAAGCTACACATCCTAATCAATTAATTTTAAAGCTTGCAATGACCCTAATATCATATTAATAATATAATTATTTAAGTGTTGCAAGGTTTTTTTTTTAAAAAAAAATATTTCATCTTGAGCTACATTTAAAAGTTGTAATATTACCATTATAAATTTTCATAAAATATTTCGAAAATACTTTTGAAGTAAAATTTTTATAGAATAGGTGGAAATTTGAAATGTGAAATGGAGTGATTTGAAATGTGAATAGGATGGAGATGGGAGGGAACTGGGAACTGGGAAGGGAGGTTGAAGAAGATTATTCAACGGTCAAATTGGTTAGTTCAACCTCTTGGATCAACAATGATTTCGGTAGTGGAGAGTCTGGCATTTTTCTATTGATGACTTCAAAGTCCGCGAATGTTGCACTTATCGTTCATTGAAAGAAACATCTCTCTCAAGCTGAAAACAAACAAATCAATCAATTCATGTTGTTTTTAGCTGAGTAATTGCCCCAAATGCCAACTTCCTTTTCTTTTCCTTTCTTTCATTTGGTTTTTATCAACTTCCTCCTTCATCCCAACAATTCTTCTTTCTCAACTATAAACTCATGTGATGTAATGTTAAAAAGGAAAAATATGTCACTCTAACTCCGTTTACAAAAAAAAATATCTTAACAGTTTTAAACGGCAAAAATTATTGTATAAATATTACAACATGTTTTTGTTTATAATGTTAGAAATTTACATAGATACCTATTAGTGATTGATGATATTTTAATATAATTTTAAATATATATATATATATTTTTTTGTTCATTTTAACATACTTAAAATCATCTCTTATTTTATTGAATTTTGATAGTTTCCAATTTTAATTATTGGAAGTTAATATTTATATCTATCTATTTGATAGTTTTTGTTAGACTCATATTTTTGTCAATTAAAATATTGAAGTTTGTTAACAATATTTACTAAGATAAGTGGTTATTATTCTTAGTAAATATAAGTTGTTATTATTCTTCCTTGCAAAGGGGGATTCATATGGATTTTTAGGTTGTTAATATTTATATGGCAATCTATTGTTTGTGACGTGACGGCTTTGGCGATAGAGTGTGCAGTTCGTAACCTATGTATCAAAGGCGTCCGAAATACTGTTGGAAGGTTCTTCTTCCCTACAGGTTCGTAATGTTTCAGCAAGACTGCTAATGAAGATACTGTGTATTGTGTATGCACAGGGTGAAGAAAAGGAATATTAAGAAGTTCGTTCGAGTTAAGAGAACCTATATTTAATTCCAGGAGAGCCTGAAAGCAACTCGACAAGATTCATAAGTTATTCAGGGAGAGTCTAGAGTTTGTTATTGTAGTTTACACTAACAAGTGAATATATGTAACTAGTGATGTATGTTACATGATTATTGAATCTTAATAATATTCCAAATCTGAGCTAGAAAGCTCTCCAGATGTAGGTCGTATTTGCTGAATTGGATTACCAAAGTGCTGTGTTATCTATCTACTGTTATTATCTATCTCGTACCTATAGTTAAACTAGAAATTATATGCATTTGGTATAGCTAAAGGGTAATTAACAGTGTCATTCGTTTTTTCAGTTTTATTTTGTATACATATATACACACATGCAGGACGTCAAATATATAATAATTTATAGACGTTTTTCGATATTAACAAAATTAGATCAATGTGTATATAACTTGACTATACTTAATAGCATAATTTGAATTCTTTTGAACTTCTACTGATTCTAGAAAACAATTACAAATGTCATATTTTATTACTTTTTGCAAGATTTTTGAAAAATAAATGAAAACATTATAATCTTTCTTTTCTTTTCTTTTTAATGAGACATGAATGGTAAAATAATTACTGAATAAAATTATATTCAATAAATTAGGGTTATCATATGCTTCTTTCGATCTTAGAAGGCATTTGGGAGGCTTGAGCAAACTTCCTTTTCAAGCTGCTTTTAGAAGTTTTGATTTTTCTGTTGAACTAATGGCTTGTTAATTTCAGAAGCCACTTTGCAGGTTTTGATTTCATCTTGAAGGAACTTAATCTGCTTTTCCTTCCTGGAGATTCAATTGATGAATTGACAAACTTCTTCTTCAATATTTGAAATGTACTTAGAAGCTACTGGATGGGTGAACTCGAAAGTAATTTCTTTTTTGAACTTCTTAGAAATTATACCATTGTCTGAGATATGAAAAGGATATAATTGAGTTAGGAATAGTGTTCCTAAAATGATTCCTTCATTAAGGTTCTTAACCAAAATGAATGTGTTGACCAGACACACATCTCCTTTGTAAATGTACACTTTTGATAACTTATACTGGATGTTGAGAGGATTCCCATTAGCTCCAGTTAAACATTCTTTCGTTTTTTCAAAATACTTAGAAGGGACAAGTCCTTCTTGTATAACATTTTGATCTGCTTCTGAATCGATGAGTGCAAGAGCTTCTAGTCGAAAGTCTTTTATTTTAAAGACTATCTTTGACATTCACTTTTGATTCTGGACTTTACTGATATAATTGATACTGCCCATTTCAGGCTCTTCAATCATCAGTGTCTGTCCCGTGATTTTTATTTCAAAATCGTTTGACGAAGATCCTGGGACTTCCTTTAAAGATTGAATTTCTTAAAATACCTGGAAGGCTTGTTCAAGATATGCGAGTCGTTGCTTGTTTTCTGCAACTTCTCTTTTAAGATCCTTGACTTTGTGGTGAAGATCCTCAACTTGAATAGACTTTTTGGTTTCACCTTTGATTCGATTCAAGATGTGTTGAAATGAATATATTATTGGACTTTGAATTGTTTTTTTAGGGTTATGATCCTCTAGACTTTGCCTAAGTTTGATAAGGCAAGTTTTCTTTGACTCCTCATCAGGAATTTGCTCAATTAGATCAAAAAGAGTCTCTTGATCTTTTGTAATGACATTTATAAGACCTGAGCATTTACCAGCACATTTGCCTATGCAAGGGATTGCTCCTTCGTCATTGCTTGAGTCGCTTTGAGAGAAGAAAGCGTCTTCACTGGAAGATCCTTCTTCTTGAAGAATGTTGATGCATTCTTCTTCAGATGATGACTCAGTTTGAGAAGAAGTATCATCTTCTGATCTAATCGCATAAAGAAGAGATTGTCTGGTTTCTTCATCCTTTGTTAAAGCATTGATTTTGTCCTTTAAAGGACAACGTTGGCATAATGACCTTTACGGTTGCATTTGAAGCATACGATGTTGATCTTTGAAGAGTAAGGACTTTTACTGTTCCCTTTATTGTAGTATTTTCTCTTTCTTTATGGAAATTCTTAATCTTTAGTTTTATTTCTGCTAAAGAGTCTCTTAGAGTAAGACCTTTTCTTTTTCTTCTTCTCTTCTTTTGGTCCTTGAGAGAGACCATATTGTTTGCAGAAGGTGCCTAATTCCTTTCAGTAGTCGAAAACTTTAATTACTTTCGTTGTATGCTTATTCTCTGTGCAGAAATTAATGCATATCATTTGAATTGTGGATGATATGTCGCCATATGTTAATTCAGTCCAATCAATTTTCTTGGTGGCTGAATTTGTTGCAACTGTTTGATAGAACTTTTGAGCAATGTAATGCGGTAATCCTTCAACAAATTTTTGTTTCCAGATATCAGCTTCGCAAGTTGTTAGGGTATATAGACGTGCCATGAAGGTTTCTTTATACCACTTGAATCTACTCATCTTATGGCATCTTAGCCCCAAAAGAGATTCAGTTGCAAGATTGAAATGGATTTGGGTACTCCCAATAAAATGTTTGGTCATAGTATAGATTAGCTGGTTGACCATGTCTTGTTCTTCTACTTGGACAGGAGCACAAGAATTTTTTGTTTTGACAACCGTTCTTGTAACAGTCAAGATTCGATATCTTTTTTGCTCGGTTAGTTGATTGTGCCACCAGCTTCGTAGGTTTCCTGTGAAGACAAAGATAAGATTTTAGCTGTATCTAGCGTCGTTTTTCTGGTGCTATAGACGGATGCAGATAGCATCCATCATGAAGTCTACTTCTACGCCAAACATGATTGTCTGGAAGATATCGTCGATGTCCCATGAATGCTATCTTTTTGCATATTTCGAACGATGATCTATCCCCCATGCAAATGAGATATGCCTGATATCCTTTTATATTCCAACCAGATAGATCACCATATGCCGGAAAGTCATTAATTGTCCACAACAAGGCTGCATATAACTGAAAATATTGATCCTTAAGACATCATATGTACGCACACCAAACGTCCATAGATTTTTTAACTATTCAAGTAATGGTTATAGGTACACATCAATTTCTCTATCGGGAGATTTAGGACCGGGAATGAGCAATGACATAAAAAAGTTTGACTCTTTCATACATTTCCATGGTGGCAAATTGTATGGAATTAACACTACAGGTCACATACTATACGAGGTACTCATGTGATCGAACGGATTGAATCCATCTGAAGCAAATCCCAAACGAACATTTCGCGGCTCCAATGCAAAATCAGGAAATTCAGAATCAAAGTACTTCCATCCCTCTGCATCAGTTGGATGTCTCAACACATCCTCTGTTTTTACTCGTTTATCTTTATGCTATTGCATGTCTGTCAAACTTTCTTGCAATACAAACAATCGTTGTAATCTTGGCACCAAAAAGTAACACAATACCTTTTGTGGAATTTTGTTTCCAGATCTGTTGGAATTAATCTTATATCGAGACTCACCACAAATCGAACAATGTTGCAAGTCCTCGAACTCCTTCCAAAACAATACACAGTCATACTTACAAGCATGAATAGTCTCGTACCCTAAGCCCAAATCACGCAATTTTCGTTTGGCTTCATAGAACGAACTAGGAATGTTACTACCACACATTAGAAACGCATGTTTTATTAACTCTAACATCATATCAAAAGACTTGTTGCTCCAATCATTTAGAACCTTGACGTGCATCATTTTTACCAAAAAATTTAGAGCCAAAAATTCAGAGTATCCGGGGTATAACTCACAACTTGCTTGATTTAGTAACTCCTTAAATACATTATTTGTTCCGTCGTCTTCTAAATCTAAATTTTCCTTCTTCTCTTCTACTTGTTCCATACCAGCTTGTAAATCATGCAACATATTCAACATTTCATTTTCTTCATTAACTAGGTTTACTGCTAGTTCCTTCATCAACTATTGGGCTACTGCTAGTTCCTTCATGAAATGTTTGTATACCTACATTATTGAAGGTCAATGGCTCTCCATGATACACCCAATTGATATAGGATGGGGTTATTCATACATTTCTTGCATGGACACCTAATTTTTCCATAATTATTTGTGTGATGTTTTGCAAACTCTAAAAACTGAAAAAACTCCTTCTATGTACTCAACAGAAAACTTATCCTTAATTTTCATCTAACTCTTGTCTATCTTGTTAAAAAGCCTAACAAATAAATATGTTATATTAGTTCTATAATAAACACATTTTAGTTAAGTTAATTAATAATTTTAAAAATTAAAATAATTGCATTTGAAATTGAAATTCAAATGCAATTTCAATATGAAATTCATATTGAATATCAAATTCAATATTGAAATTCATATTTACTAAACCCTAAACTATTGCTGATCAATATAATGTATTCTAATTTTTATTAATTTCGTAATTACAATAAAAAAAGTCTACATGCATATACATATATATTAAATATACACATAACAACAAAGAATCATAACCTAACATATACATATAATTGCATATATATAAACACATATACAATTTCATACACATAAAAACATATATATATATATATATATATATATAAACATATATATATATACACATACATACATACACAAAAACATAAACATAAACATATATACATACATACATACATATACATAAACATAAAAATATATACAAACATACACATAAACATATATATACATATAATTTCATACATAAATACACCTGATCATATATATACATATAATTTCATACACCTAAACATATATATTTTCATATACATACACATAACACACAAATGTGAAAAAATACAAGAAAAAACGACCTCAAAATGATTGGCGGCAACGGCGACGACAACAACGAACCTCTCGACAGCGGCACAGACGACTCGATTTCTCCCTCTTTCTCTGAAAAATTTGGTTTTGAGATTGCGAATGAAGATCACCAAATGCAAAATGAGTTAAATAGACAGGACATTCTGCGACGTCTTTGAAAACGTCGCAGAATGATTGTATTCGTGACGCCGCGTCGCGAAAGGTGGGAATATTCGTTGCACTTTCTGCGACGTCTGTCAGACGCACATCGCTAAAGTTTGTACGAATATCAAACGGTTAAACTTTCCACGACGTGTCGTAAAATATCTTTCTAATCTACGACGTCACGTCGTAAAATATCTTCCTAATACGCGATGTCACGTCGCAAAATATCTTCTTAATCCGTGACGTGGTGCCAATCACGTCTCGGAAAGTTTAACCTGCAAATTTAAATCTCCACAATTTTGCGACGTGGATGGTGCCACGTCGGGGATTAGAAAGATACCGTAACGCGGGACCTCGCAACATCGCTGAAAGTTTAACTTACAAATTTAAATGTCCACTATTTTGCGACATGGATGGCGCCACATCATAGATTATCACAAATCCGCAACGCAGGGCCTCGCAACGTTGCAGAAAGTTAAAATCACATTTTATTTATTAAATATTCTGCGATGTGAAGGAGCTGTGCGTCGCAGAAGGCTTTGTACGGAGACGTTGGAATCGCGACGTCGGTAAAGGATGATTTATACCGATACAGGTTTAAGCGACGTCGTTTTGTGCTTCGCGATAAGGCCGTATTCTTGTAGTGAATGAAGGAAGATGCGATTTGTGGTCTAACTGCTATTTTTGTATAAGATGCACCAATTTGGGTTGAGACAAAGATTTTTGAGTCAGTGCTGAATCAACTCATTTGTAAAGATTCCTTTGTAGATGACAGACCATAGGAAAAAATTCCATTTTTTTTGGAATTTTTGATTTTCATATGTTCATGAATGGAAAGGTCCCATCTAAGGCTGGAGAAAGAGGAGGTAGAGGTAAGGAATACAAATTGAACTATAAAAGAGTCGTTTTTATTTGGCTTTCAAATGGGGAAATCTAATTGATTGTTTTTCGGAAGGGGGGCAGGTTTGCAGAAATGTTACTCCACTTGGAGGCTTCTCTTTCTCTCAAGAGCCTTCTGTTGTGTAAATTCCACCCACATTGTTCAAAATTTCACATGTTTCTGAGGGAGCCATTTTGCTGAGTGGAGAGAGGATATAATCTGGAAAAAGATCTGTAGAGAGGACCAAATGAACTCCAGTTACTCTGCTAGAAAGATAACATCCTACCATTGTTGATTTTCCAACCCAAATGAGAGTTAAACCAGTCCACACCCTTGCAAATGGATCTCCATGTAGCATTGAGACTTCTGTATTTAGCAATAGTGGACAAATCATCTAGAGAAGTAGTTGAATATGTAGCATCAATGATGGATCTCAAGAGAGCAAAAAGTTCATTGTGGTACCTCCAAAGCCACTTTGTAAGTAAATCAAAGTTTGTAGAAGAGACCAGAGAGATACCAAGGCCTCCAATGTCAAGAGGGGCTGTAACCGTTGACCATTTAACCGGATTTAAATTGTTTTTGTGGTTGCCTGAAATGTAAGTATTTTTAAACTTGCCTCTCCAAAGAAAATTCCTCCAATACTTTTCAATGACTTTACATGTGTGTAACGAGGCTTTGAAAACAGATAGTTGATAGATGGGGAGATTGGATAGAGATGACTTGATCAGAGTGGTTCTCCCACTGTTGGAAATGTGAGAGTATTTCCAGTTGCTCAATTTTTTTTGAACCCTGTTTGTTATGTTGTCCCAAAGAGCCTTTCAGCATGGAAGGCTGGATAAGAAGTGAGATTCAATCTATCGTTACAGTTTGTCTGCGATTTTCTCCCAGACATCATGAAAGAGCCTCCTTGTCATAACAACAATGTTTTCCTAATAGATGTTTGTTTCAAGTTCCTCCAACTTTCTTGATTTTTTGTTATCGTCAAATAAAAAGTCTTTAGAGTAAATACTTTTAGATGAACAAGCATATGAACGTCTCTTGTGTTTTTATCCATTGATGATTCTGAAGCAGAGGAGTAGTATGCTTCTTTGCTTGATTGGCCTATGTTGGCAGCTCTGACTTCGATTGGAGATTTGAAGGAGAGCATATTCAGAAAAGCTCCCCAAGCTAACACTTTCAAGAAACAAGAAGACAATCTTTTCTATCTTTATCATCCACTTTGAAAATCTCAGTTAGGTGGCTTTTCTTGTTTTGAGATTTACTTACCCACATGCAGAGACTGTCGCCTCTTGTTTCTTGGAAGAAATGATTGTTTTTTTTGGTGTGTTCATCAGAAACTTGAAAGCATTGTTTAGCCGTTCTATTTCTTCATGGATAAGCCACTATGGTGAAGGATTTGTGATGGCTAGTTTCAGTGATGAGAAAACGTATATGTCTTGACTTTTTTGCCCAATGTCAACGTGAATTCTTTTTTCTCAACTTGACAATAACGAGGGAATAGCTTTAAAAACGACACAGTAGTTAAGACAAAGAGTAAATGCAGGTGGTTTGGGAAGAGAGTTGGTTGATGAATCGGTGATTTAATTTTCGACAGCAGGGGTATAATGATAGGTGTTTTAAGTTGCAGTTGGTGGATGAAATGGTGATTGTAGATTTCCAGCGACTACGATTTCGTGTTGTCAGAAAGTGTAAAAGACACTTTTTCTTTACCTTCTCTCTAGTGTTCATTATTGAAGTTCCAATATCTATTAGGTTAAATTCTTTTGATATAAATAATTTAAAATACATTTTAAAATTATTTCAAAAGTTAAATAATTGTTGTCAAACACTAATCATCTTCATCTTCACTTCATATCATTGTTTATAAATATATTAATACCTATGTCTTTAATTATTTCAAAATAACATCTCTTTCTGCTTGACAGAATATATTTTTATTAATTCCTATTTCGTTGTGGAATTTCAAACTACACAATACTGATGCATGGAGGAACCATGGATTTATTTCATCATACGTCCAACAATATAATGTAACATTTGAAATTATTATGTGTCATTTTTAAGACATGCCTGGGGAACTGCCAAATTGGTCGATCCTACATATATTCAACTCTCATCCACAAGATTTTAAGTGGTGCAAAAATGAAGATCTATGAAATATCCAAACAAATCTTTTATCTCATCATCTCACATTCACATTCTTATTCTTACACATACCTGAAAATAACAGAAATACTAACAATCGAAGGGAGAGAGAGAAAAAAAAAAAAAAGAAAGATCAGAAATCTCCATTTTTGGCCAATAATAACACTTCACTTCTTATCCACGAGTCTTCCATTTATTTTAGTACACAGAAGAACAAACATTGCATACACAACTAGCATCTGTACATAGAAATCACGATATAATTTAAGCTATTTGGTAATCATTTGTTTTCTGTTTTTTTGTTTTCAAAAATCAAGCCTTTTTCTTTCTTTCAATTTCTCTAAAGTACTAACTTTGTTTTTTAGTATCTTAAGCTAAATTTAAAAAACAAAGAAAAATTTTTAAAAAGTATTTTTTTTTTCTTCAAAACATGGTAGTTTTTTTTTAAAACAACTATTAAATGAAATAGATGAGAAAACAAGAAATTAGAAATGGAAAAATGCTTATAGTCTTGATTATTTTGCAAATCTCTTAAATATATAAGAGATTAATTTTTAACAAGTTTAATTAATTTTCAAAATTTGGCATAGTATTTTTTTGAAACATTAATAAAAAGCATATAACAAAAAGCAAGAAATTTAGAAATGAAAGAAGGGTTTATAGTCTTAATTTTAAAAAACAAAAGAACAAAAAATCAAATGATTATAAAAAAGGGACCAAATAATTGACTACCAACTAGACCTAATTACAACTAGAATATTCTTAGGTCATTTTCCATAATCACTTTGGTTTAGTAAGGGAAACAGTGACGTTGAAAAATTGAG
>JBBPDI010000029.1:6574441-6596096 GCA_037974545.1 Cucumis variabilis | reverse complement strand
TGGTGATATATTACTGATTTGTGGTAAGTTCTACGTTGTGGATCTTTTTAACAAAAGATATGGATATAGAGCGCTGATTGTAGGAGATTTGAAGTGAATCAAGAATAGTTGATGATGATATTGCGAGTGGATATTGGATTAAGGGGGAGTGATCCTTATATTAATGCTTATGACAATTGTTTTTGTACAATTTAAGTTCTGATGATTAAGTTAATCCATGAACAATACGTTGATATATGTTTAGAGTGTTGTACCTTAATTCATAACATTGTAATCGTCAATTACTACAACAGTAATATATGATCTCTTATCATGAGTTTAGGACCCTCCAAATGTAGATGTCGAGTCATCAAATTGGGTTACCAAAACTTGATGTCTTTTCTCTATTTTTATATGTTTTTCTATCGTTATTTCTGCCGTTATTAACTTGCGGTACAACACAGTACAAATAATAGGGGGTTTTGCAAAAATAGCAAAAACAATTATAATAAATTTAAAAGTGATGATCCATAATAGCCTTATGATTACTATCTAATAGCCTTCTGATTTTATTAATTTTGTTATATTCGTAATATACAAAAAATTGGTATCATGAGCTGTTTTTTCTAAATGTTTTTGTCAAATTTCTCTGAGTAATAACTAATATCTAAGTGTATTTTCTGATGTTAAAAGAATCTCTCTCTCCAGAACTGTGAGCTGAAGAATTTTTTTTCTTCTAATAATAGAAAAAAGTATATGAGATGATAATTATGTAATGACTTTATTTAATTTCAAATTCTTAAGAAAGCAATAGACCTATTATAAAACATAAAATATTTCCCAAGAGTTTGGAACAAAACACTGGAAAAATAAATGTATGGTTGAAAATTTCCTAAAAAGGGTTCTTCCACACTTAACAATTAATAAATGTTTATCACATGGATGGCTAAATTTACTCACTTAAGAAAGCACACTTTTTCTTTACATAATAATTATATAATTTCTTTTATATCTAGTAATATCATCAAATCAAATCGTAAAACTGCTAAACATATTTACAGCCAAACATACCAAATTTAATCTCTAAAATCTAATTTATATTGAAAATATGTCTCTAATTTTACTCATCGACCATCACTTGATATCTTATAAATTTTAACGAAGTCATTAATCTTTATGAGTCTTATCGATGGTATGCATTAATAATTGAAGAGGTTTGTTATCTAATCATATTTCTCACATCATTGTTTGTCTAAACTTACATTTCTCATTTCATTATTCGCGTAAGTCAACTATTCTAATTATTCAATTTTATAATAATTATAACTCAACTTTTTAAAAATATCTCGATTCGAGTAGTTTCTTAAAAGAGATTTTATTGGAAACAAGTTTTAAGCTGTGGGAAATACAGAGTAGGTGAAGTGTGAACATGGGATAGTTTGAATTCATACATACCTAAAAAAAAGGTAAAATAATTGAAATTAAATCAGACATGCATGCATATAAAAAATAAAAATTTTCTTTTTCTTTTAAAATTTCCTGAAAGAGAGTTTTATGAGATCCACTATTTGTTTGCTTTACTTCTTGAACTAAAATTTATTATTAGATATTTTGTTTGATTTTACAAAGGGGATCCACCAAAAGTTTGGAAATATGTATGTGGTTGTCTTTTGTTGACCAGATTTAATTTAAATGGAATGATTGATTCAGCTTTTGTTCCACATAAAACAAAATAATGTTATAGGACAAGTTTCTGTGAAACTCATTGATGTGTTCTGTCATATAATTTAGTAATTACATATATTTGAATAATGTTTAATTTGATGCCACAAAAAATTGAAAAACAATCTCAAAACTTATCAATATTTAGAAAGGGTATAGAGGGTGATATAGCTTTTTGGGATAAATATCACTTTATAGCTGAATATTCATAGACTTTGGAATTGGATGGTTGTATTATTTGTACGATGAAGCTTTTGAATAACTACACACCATGTGGTGGGCCTTCCCTTCACTTAAAGATTTAATAATCTCTTCTAAATTTGGATTAAAGTTAATTAAACTCACAATCTTTTATAACCCAACTAATTCAGATTCTTCATTAATTACGATTGCTTTTGAGAATTATCGATGCGTTAAATTTTAAGAGTGTGAGTAAATGTATCGAAAACAATATCTTTAATTTGTCTAAGGTTCAAAATGTATTCTTAAAACAATATATCTGTGTTTTACTTTTCGACTCCTTACGAAAAAAGTATCGAAAACTTTATGATATTTGTCCGTTTTGTTATGTCAACTATTTCTAAAGTTAATAACGTCATGGTTGGAGGATATTATTTATCACCTCACCTATTTTTCAAACATATTTTCAAGTAATTTGGAAATAAAGTAAACAAATTTAAATAAATAATAAAAACATATGGTATACGAAAACTAGAGTTGAGTTTAGAAGTCATATGTATATGAATAATGAAGAGGTGTCAGCACCCCAATATCAGTTTAAAAAAAAAGTAGCCAAATTTTAAATTTTAAATTGGAACTATTCTTTTAACTTTCTTTTAAAATAATGTTTTATTTTACCATTCATTAGTCCAATATTTAAACTAGTGATCTCATAAAATAAGTGGAGAGAATTCTATCAATTAGATTATATTAAAGAAAAAAATCTTATTTTAAGAAAGTGATAAATTAGTACAATTTCTCAAAATCTGCAGTAAAAATAATCATCTAATAATAGATGTTTTTTAAAACATTAATTAAAATCATTTCTAAATATGTGACCCTCACCTCAAGAATTTTAAGGAATCCAATTTCTAAATTTTTTAGATTTCGTCGTAGAATTTTGTTTAAGAAAAATCAGGTAAGTTATTTAGAAAAAATTGATTAAGAAAATTTATGAAATCATAGATTAAATTTTGAATGTTTGAAAAAATCATTAAAAAAAACCAAAGAGATTTTTACAACCTTTACATCCCTTTTTCATCCAAAAAAAACAATTCTCTTAGCCTTTCATTTCTCCTTAAAAAAAACAAAAGATCTATAATATTCACTTTGTTTTTTCGTCTAACAAACCCTTGAATAATTGAAAATAGTTAATTCAAAACGTCTATTCAACCAACTAAAACCATAGGCATATGTGAATGGAGAGACTTTGTTTGTTTGTATTTTTTTTTTAATTTCTTTTATCAATTTTCAATTCTTCCATTTGATTTTTCTTAACGATATATGAGGTGAGAGTCAGATTTTTAACTTTTTAACATCAACTTCTATTTTGATACTTCAATAATTGGTTAGTTTTGTTTTGTTAGAGTGAGTTTGATCTAGTGATCTCTAAGTGCGGGTGGGAGGTTTAATAATGAGAAAACGATGAGAATGACAAAATAATGGATAACTAACTGAAAAATAGCAAATCTAAAAAATATTTTGATTTATAGCAAATGTAAGGCCCCAACTTTTCCATTAGCTGAAGATATTACCATTTAAACAATATATATAAATACTAAAATATATATTTTTAAACAATATATATATATAAGAAGAAAATACTAAAACTTAGTTAAACATTTTTCAATAATTAGCTAAAATAATAATAAAATATAAGGGAAAAACGAAATAATAAATTCAATTGTCATATCACAAATCAAAATACTAGTTTGTGCCCTTAAAATAGTGAGAAATACTTAAAATAATTAAACCTGAGTTTTGAAACAAACTTCTTAAAATGTAACTACTGAAATATAAATGCAAAAAAGAACTGGAACGGTTCCCTATGGCGAACCACGGTCACTTCTGATCATTCGCCAGCTTACCCTTGCCCCTTTCCTTACCTGAAAATAAAACATTTAAGAGAGTGATTATAATTTATACTCAGTAAGAGACTCATTATTAGTCTCACTATGTGTTCGTTAGCCTCTCGTTAGAGTCCTGTAATAAGTACCACATTCTATTGTGCTCTCGAACGCACACTATCCAGTGGTCTCATTGAGACACATCTAGGCTATCGGTGATCCCAAAGGAACCACCCTAAGGAGAGTCGAGCTATAGGTGATCCCATCGAATCACATCTCAAACTAGCCACATAAGCATACATAGGTGGTGACCCTAGGGGACACCCATATGGTACGACTCTAACAGGCAAGCATAACAGAACACTATAGCCTATGCATGCTCAACATAACATCACATAGCTCAGACATAACTCAAAAATAACATATTCAATCATATTCTGTAACAATGATAGTTCATCTCAATCATAAAATGACTATCTAAATCAGTCATGTTGTATCTATCTTAGTTAGTCAGTCAAGTTCTCCCACTACTCAATCCTAACCATGAACAAAAATTAAAATTAATAATTTTGTTAACTATCACCTATAATTAGCAACCAAGCTTATACAAATATGCTTGAACCTTCAAGCAACATACATCAACTTAAATCCATAACTTAACTTATTTGGGACAAAAAGTGAGTAATGGAGTGTCAAAACCAATCAATGTTACCAACAAAAGAACTCACAAATAGTGGCTCACAAAAGGGAACGACTTAGGCACGCGACTTGTGGAGAGAAAGTCGACTCGACGCGCGACTCATGGAGAGGAACTCGGCTCGGGTGCACGGCTCATGGAGAGGTACTCAGCTCGGTGCAACCCTTCTCGACTCATGCGGCGTGGCTTGCTCGACGGAGATGGAAGTTGCCGGAAGTACTGTCGGCAAGGACGGACGGTGACGCGCAGACGAAGCTGAGGCACACCGTGGATGGGGATGCTCGAACGAACGTTTTGGCGAGGCGAACGACTTCGACTGATGGTGGTTGCGCACGATGGAGATCGACGGCCTGTTTCGTGGTGAAGATCGGCGACGACGTGGAAGGGAAGGTGATTAGGGTTGAGAGGAAGAAGGAAGGAGATGGAGAAGATGGTGCACGCTTCACGGAGGAGTCTTATTTTTAAAAGAGAAATAATAATAAAAATAACCCCTAAATTATCCTTATTCTTTTCCTTTTCTAAGCTATCTTTATTATTATCATTATTATATCTTTTTTTTCCCTTTTCCTTTTCTAAAAACCATAACTTCTTTCTCTTTCCTCAATTAATAATCCATTCCATCACCATCAACTTTCTCTTTTCCCTAAAAATATCACACATTTTTTCTTAATAATTATATTGTCCCATAATATAATTATTCGTATCCCTCTATAACTTAAATTACACATATAACTAATAATCACTCAAAATATTTAAAATTTACAAACTCAATTTACCAATAATCAATCCAAAACTCAAACTTTAACAATTCAAACAATTCCACACATAACACCCAAAATCCAGTATACAAAAACATTAAAGTTAACTTACTAGTTTTGGGGTGTTACAGCAAAACTTCCTTCCATTATAAGAGTGAACAATATGTATATTTCTTTAGTATAGTTAAACTCTTAGCCAAATTCAAAAAACAAAAACTATTTAAAAAAATTATTAATAAAAAAAGAAGAATTTGAAGTTCTATAAAAATCACTTCCAACTCCAAAAAAAGTTGAATAAATGTATTCCCTGTACCTCTACGTAGCAGGAGACTGTAATAAAAAATTTCTTGGTATCATTTGGGTGTGCATACAGATATTCCTACAAATTCAATATGGATAAACGTTTTTATTCTTAAGGAAGCTGCAGAGAATTCAAAAAACTATCTTCGTCACATCATATTAATTATTACCCCATAACGAATGATTGAAGATATTTAAAACCCAACATATCAAATCAACATTTCCAATTGTATGCACCAGACACATGCCACTTTGCTTCCCTACCTTACTTTCCTTTCTTAGCTTTTATTTTTCTTTTCAACAAGAGTCCTTTCACAACTAATTAAGTTCACAGATCGAGTGGAAGAAGATATATATAATTATAACGTAGAATATAGAGGTAAGTTATAATTAGTTCAAATATTGTCCAACTTTAAATTAATTGTCGTGGAAACAGTACGAGTTATATTGTATGGTGGAGAAATTGGGAGCGATTACTTCAAGTTTTATGGAGCACAAGCTGAAGGTGAAAGTTCTAATATACTTTATCGATCATGTATGTGATAACCATACTTGAATACTTACTCAAGAGTTTAATACTTAGATCTATATATTCATGTGTGTTCTTTTTCAATCTTACATTGAAAAATACTAAAATATTTTGAAAGAATTGAAAAAGTTGAATCACATGCTAAATTATTATTTGATAATTTTGATGAGATGCACACAAAGACGTACCAATGATATTCATGATGCACCTAACTCTTTTTCTTCTTAAATTAGTAAATTAAAAGTTTTGATTTGGAAGATTAGAATAAAGCTAGGTGTGTAGTTAAAAGTTCAAATTGTAATTTCTATTTTATTTTATAAATTTTAGAATGGTTAAGAGTTGGAATGTAATCAATCAATTTACTAGAAATCAAGAGAATTAGAATGCAACAAAAATGAATTGTAAAAAGTGAAAATGATAAAAAATAAAGTTTAATTGAAAATTGTCGAAACGTAATAAGTTTCATATTTAGATTTGGACTCAAAATGCTGATTTCAAACATAAATCTTGGATTACATTATAAATTCTTTCTAATCTTAGGATCTAAGAAATAAGAATAGGTACAAACGTGGGTGGAATTTCAATTTGACATTTGAAAAATGAAAACCAAACCTATTAGATTGAGAAAAATTTATAAGTCGAATGCCAAACACGTTTTTGAAGAGTGAATGGTAGCAGAATTGTTGGAAATAAAATTAGAAAAGATGAGGAAGTGTTAACAAAATAGGAAGGCTTACATCGTACTGTGGATATCAAGATAGGGCACTTTAATTTGTATGGTCTCTACTCACTCTCTTTTCTTGTGGCCAATAATTGTTGAAAATGACTTCCTACTTGACTCATTATTGACATACGTTATCTTCTTCAAATCTCTTTCAATTATTAATCCATTAAAATACTATACCTTATCCTCTATGAATTTAATCAATGTTTTTAACATAGAATTTACACATTTATTATATTTTTTACAAGAAAATTATGATGATTCGATTTATTAAAATTAATAACTAAAATGAGCATCTTAAAGTAAATAAAAACTAAAATTAAGTCGACTTAAAATAATATTTAAACATTATCAATTGTTTGTCATAACATTTATTAATGTTTGTAAGAGAGTAGTTGATGCTGCGAGGAGAGATGAAGGTGAGCAATCAATGAGTTATCTCCGAGTATACTTTTAATTTCATTTGAAGGTCTACTTTCATTGCTTCTACCAAAGTCGGTGGATGTGATAAATATTTTTTTTATTTTCAATTTGTGTAAAATTGATATTTTGAACTATCACATATTCTAATATAATATACAAAGCTTTCTAGAAAAATTGTAAAAAAAATGATAGGATAGACAAAATATTTACTTAATATAGTTTGTTTTCTTTTTATATATGAGAAAACTTCAATTTTTTAATTCTTTAAAAAGTTAATATAAAAGATTTAGATATAATGATGATTAGAATTTAGAAGGGAATGTCTAAAAATGGAAGAAATATTAGGTTAGAAATTGATTACTGGGTAGGATCATATCAATTGAGTATTGCTCAAAAGATAAATTAGTAGAAAAAGAAAAGTCAAAATACTCAATTTTTTTTCCTACCATTGCATGATAGATTAAAGTAAAGAAAAGTTTATTTTTTAAAAAAATATAATAATTTAAATATTTTTTTTATATCAAGACATGAAGAAGATACTAATTCTCATCATGTCAAGAATGTGTTAATCTAGTTTAGATATTTGGATACGTCAACTAATCCTCAACTTCTAGTACTTATTAGGTAATTATGCATAACTAATACTCAACTAATACATATGTACCATGTACTAAGATGTTTCGAGTTCAAATTCCTACCCAACAAAGACTAACTTTAATTACTTGAATATGACACCCCTCTATCAAAATGAAGGTCAAGACAAAATTCACACATAAATTTTGGGCCCATCTTTATTATTTACCTTCCATTCAGAACATTTTTCTACCTTTTTCTAAACCGAAGAATCTTCAATATTCACCTTTTTTTTTCGAGGCAGAGAATATCATATTTGAAATAATTACAAAACCGATTCACATTACTTATAAAATAAATGAACTACTTATCTCATTATCAATTGATTTTGAGTAGATTTAACATATGAATTGAGTGTGTATATGAACGAGTGAAATGCATGTGTTGAATGAATCGATGATTTTTATGTAAATTAAAAAAAAACGTGGGTTATTGGTGTGAGGGTGAAGAGATGAGAAAGGAGAGTTATATATATTTAAATAAAAGGGTTGTAGATCCCAAACTCAATAAATAATATAGAAAAAGAAGAAGAGAGGGCCATTGTTAGAGATATGGAGGTTTGTAAAATACTTCATATGAATTCAGGAGTTGGAGACGAAAGCTATGCCAAAAACTCCTTACTTCAGGTCTTCTTTTTCTTTAATGAAAGAAAAAAAGGAAACACATCTTTTACTGTTCTTCCATTTTCTATTCTTTTACTGTTCTTCCATTTTCTATCCTTTTACTGTTCTTCCATTTTCTATCCTTTTACTGTTCTTCCATTTTCTATCTATCATCCTTATTATCTCAAACAAATTGTTAACTTAAAGTTTGACATGTTCTTTTTTTGTCTCATTATTTTTAGTCCTTTAATTTTTTTTAATTTACAAATTTAGAATTTTAGAATTTTCGTGTGTGTATATATATTTTATTGGAATTTCAAAATTACAAATTTTAAGCTCTAGGTCTTTTTATTTTAACTTTTGGTTCTTATGAAAATTAAATCTATACCTTCAACTTTTAATAATATTTTGCATATTTTTATTAAAAGATTTCTATAGACTTACTTTTAGTAAAAGTGTAACAAAAAAAAGTTTGAAGTTAAATCAGCACTTATAGACTTAATTTCAAAAACTAAAAAAAAAAAAATTACTGAGTGGTTTTTATGTCTTTTTTTTTTCTTTGAGTTCTCAAAAGAAATTAAAATGAATGTGAATAATACAAAGTAATGCTAATTTTTTTTTCCCTTTTGGGGGGGGATAATCTTATAGCAAAAGGCAACATCCATAGCATGGCCAGTTATAAAGAAAGCCATTGAAGACTTGTGCAGTGGAAACAATAATCCAATGACCACTTTAAGCATTGCAGATTTGGGATGTTCTTCAGGGCCAAACACTCTTACATTCGTCTCCAATTTAATCAAACAAATTGAGCTTCACAATAACAAACCATTCCAATATCAAATCTTCTTCAACGATCTACCTTCAAACGATTTCAATTCCATTTTTATATCCTTACAAAATTTCCTCGAAGATTTGAAGAACCAAATTGGAGCTGATTTTGGAACTTGTTTCTTCAATGGAGTCCCTGGTTCTTTTTATGGTAGACTTTTTCCCGACAAAAGTTTACATTTTGTTCATTCTTGTTATAGCCTTCAATGGCTATCTCAGGTGATTCTGAAAATCTTATTCACGACTAGAAAAAAATTTCTCATAAATTACCATTATTATTTAACCATATGAAGTTGAATTAATGTGTGTATCTATATTATATATATATATATATATATATATATATATATATATATAGGTTCCAAAAGAGATGGAGATAATGAACAAAGGGAACATTTTCATAGACAGTACAAGTCCAAAGAATGTGATTGAGGGGTATTATAAGCAATTTCAAACGGATTTCTCATTGTTTTTGAAGTGTCGTGGAGAAGAAGTAGTATGTGATGGACGAATGGTTGTTACATTAGTAGGAAGAACAGATGAATATCTATCAAATCAAGATTATTGTTACGCTTTTACACTTCTGAATTTAGTTCTCAAGAACATGGTTGCTGAGGTGAGAATTCAAAACTCTTCTATTTTGGGACAAAAAGATGTATTTTATTCCCCCCATTATTTTATCTTTGTTGTGTTACAATTTACAGGGGATTGTGGAAGAGGAGAAAGTTGATAGATTCAATATCCCAAACTTCATGCCAAGTCCAAAGGAAATAAAAGAAGAGGTTTTAAAAGAAGGAAGTTTCATCATCAATGAACTTAAAGTTTCAAAAATTGATTGGAATCTCTACAACACTGAATTGGAAGGAACAAAGGATATGTTCGTGGATAGCAGTTACAATGTTGCAAAATGCATTAGATCTGTGACTGAATCACTTATGGTTCCTCACTTTGGAGAAGCCATTGTTGAAGAATTATTTTATAGGTATAGTAAAATAGTGAAGGATGAGATGTTCAACAAAAGGAGTGAGTTCACAAACCTCACTATTTCCCTTACTAGAATCTAAAATAAGGGGGAGAAAAAGAACAAAAAGATGATATAGCGTAGCTTTGTGTTAATTTGGTTCTATGGAAAAGGAATTATGTTGAGTGGTAAACACTCAAAAATCAAAGTCAGCCCAAATTTACCTGGATTTGTTAAATAGTTGATGCAAACTTTTACAAGATCAATATATATATATGTCTGTGTTGCTGCTGTTGTTTTTGTTTTAAATTACAGTTCATGTCTATGTTTCATGTTGTTGGCATATTTATGTTATTTGATCTAGTACTTTATTTTATTAATTCTCTTTTGTTCTTTTTATTCAATGAATGACTTTTGTTTTGGATGATTGTTACTTGTAAAGGTTGTTTTCATATATTAAAAAAATTTACTAAAATATTTATAAATATAATAAAATTTTATTGTGTATTTGTGTCGTCAATAGATTATGATATTTTATTATATTTCTAAATATTTTAGAAGATAGGGAAAAACAATTTTCCTACCTATAAATAGTTACAATAAACAAAATTATTTGGGTAAAAGATAACCAATTTTATGTTTAATTTTAAACCAAGAAGAGAACACACATAAATAAAAAGATGATCTAAAAATTATTATATTAAAAAAACTCCATAAGAAAATAAAATAGAACAATAAGAAAATATGTTTTAAAAAATATTGTTGTGATTAAATGAAAGGCGTATTTGAAATAACGACTCAAGAAAAAAATTCTTTAAAAAAATTATTTTTATTAAATTTTCAAGGTTAGCGACGGGCTAGAGTTGGTGGTCAGAATTTCGTTGATAGCGTTGTCAAAAATGACACCCAGTGATTGACCGACAACACAAGGGGCAGTGTTTGAAGTTAGCCAACGAATTTTCTAGATTGAATTAGAAGAAAATAGGTTATCCATGGGCTTAACAATGTCTACTATTCAAATTCATGTAAAATCGTGTAGGAAGCTTTGGTGAAGAATGTCAATAGTTGTCAATGATTAAGACGATTGGTTGGTCGTCGACCATCATGACAACTATGGGTCGTCAAGGATCGTGGCTCAATTGGTCATTAACCTATCACTAGCTACGACCGTTTGTTAATAGACACGATGACCGATCATGAACAATAACTATTGTTCACCGACGATCAAGATGTTCACTCAACGACAGTTACATCCAAAGTTGTAGGTCATCAACGATCATGATGATTGATCACCAATGGTCAAGACAATCTGAAGTCGACAATCAAGATGATCTGGAGACGACAATCAAGATATAATCCAAAACTGATGGTCAAGACAATTGGTTGTCATGACTGTCTATCGATCACAATTAGTCATCAATGGTTAATCATGAAGTCGACCAATGTTTGTTAATTGTTGTCAACGGTCATCAATAATCACTAATAAAATATTGAAGTGAATTTTTTCGAAAACATATGAGATTTAATAAAATAAAATAAACACAAACATATTTCAAATCAATAAAATGTTACTTTTTTTTTTTTTTACCTGAAACAATAAACATACTCTTGAATTTGAAGTTTAGGTGATTAGTATAATGATACGTACTCATTTAAGTATATCCTGAGACAGTGAAATCAAAGTGACACATCGAATCTGATTGATTGACAGGCACATATTCCAAAACTTATTAATATTAATATTTGTTTGTAATTAGTGTAACTTTGTAAGGAAGGGGGACACCCACACGTCCATCAATGGCCACTTTGTATGGTCTGTAATTCATCATTATTTATAATCTGAGATTGATTTTGATTTCCTTTTTTAATTTATGAATGTCCTTTATATGCATTATTGAAAAAATCTATTCTAATCTAAAATTAAATTACAAAACAAGGTTTCACGTTCTAGAATTGAATTAAAGAAAAAAGGCTTCACATCTAAATTAATATAAAAATGTTTTTATATCTAAATTATTTAAATCAATTAAACAAAAAAAATATTGTTTAGATACATTTACGTGTGTAAAATGCATGTTTAATCCAGTATCTTAAAATGACTTTATTAAAAAAGAAATCAACTAATTGAACAAGGTTAGAGCTCCAAGAAGCTTCCTAAACTTTATAACTAAAAATAGGTTAGATAAAAACATCAGTCACCTCAAATCTTTGAATTACAAGCACAATTACAGTTGTAGAAGTAATAATGCCCATCTGACTTTTGAAATCCAAAACAACCCCAACCTCATTCTTTGTTTGGAAAATGTCGGTCTCCACTAGTTGTTAAATATGATATTGAATATGATTAAAGAAATATCATTCATCACCTTTAAAATTCCATTGAGATTTGAGTCAATGTAGTAGGTATATTTGAGAGTCGGATAATAAAGTGTTGAATAATAATGGTCACTTCACTACTCACACTGTTCACTTGGAAAAGAGTATCTAAAGTAAATGTACAGATCGGTAGAGGGTGAAGGGATAGACTGATAATTTGATAAATAAACCTCATCTCCCTCCATACAGAAATCCAAAGTGATATGGAGGTTTGTAAAATACTTCATATGAATGCAGGAATTGGCCGAGACAGAAGCTATGCCAATAACTCCTTACTTCAGGTCTTCTTATCTTTTTCCACTTTTAATCATAAACTCATATCAATTCCCTTTTTCACACCTTTTTAAAAAAAGAAAAAGCAAAAGAAAACATGTGTTTTGTGTTCTTCAATTTCATCTTCATCATCATTATAAATCTCAAACAACTTGGTTATATAAAGTTTGGCATGATTCTGTTGGGTGATTTTTTTTTTCTTTTACTTGATGCTTGTGCACAACGCTTCAATTCTCTTTCATTTTTTATTATATACATATATTTAGTACCTGAAAGGGATGGAGATGATAAACAAAGGGAACATATTCATAAATAGTACAAGTCCAAAGAATGTAATTGAAGGGTATTATAAGCAATTTCAAAAGGATTTCTCACTGTTTTTGAAATGTCGTGGAGAAGAAATAGTAGCTGGTGGACGAATGGTTGTTACTTTATTAGCAAGAACAGATGAACATCTATCAATAACATGGTTGCTGAGTTGAGAATTCAAAACCCTCCTATTTTGGGACAAAAAGATGTATTTTTTTCCTCTTATTAATTTATCTTTGTTGTGTTACAATTTATAGGGAATTGTGGAAGAGGAAAAAGTTAGATAGATTCGATATCCCAAACTTCATGCCAAGTTCAAAGGAAATAAAATAAGAGGTTTTAAAAGAAGAGGAAGTTTCGTTATCAATGAATTTAAAGTTTCAAAATTTGATTGAAATTTCTACAATACTGAATTGGAAGGAAGAAAGCATGTGTTTGTGGATAGCAGTTACAACGTTACAAAATGCATTAAATCTGTGACTTAATCACTTATGGTTCCCCACTTTGGAGACGCTATTGTTGAAGAAACATTTTACAGGTATAGTAAAATAGTGAAGGATGATATGTCAAAAAAAAAAAAAGATTTTCACAAACGTGAATATTTCCCTTGCTAGAATCTAAAATAATGTAAAAATAAATAAATTAAAAATAGTAAATTTTTTAGAAAAATATATTGCCTAGCAAATTATATCACTGATAGTCTTTAATATGTTACAGTGATAAAATATATTTTACTAACACTCGTAAATATTTTAATTAATTTTATTTTTAAAAATACAAAAAAAATTATATAACAGCTTTATGTTTATTTGGTTAAAGTCTACCCAAATTACTTGCATCACAGTGTTTCTGTTGTTTTTTTTCTTCAATAAAGTAAACTGTTTATGTCTATGTTCACCGATAGTCATTGGTATGATATATTAATAGAATACTATCATCGATAAAATTCAAAATTTTGCTATAACTTGTAAATATTTGAATTTATTTTGTTATTTTTTAAATGTTCCTTTCATATGTGGTAAAATGTATCAAAATATTTATAAATATAATAAAATTTTATTGTTTATTTATACACTTATAGACATAAATATAGTAGGAGCATTGTCAAAAATAGAAAATTTGATAAAATATTTACAAGTTATAGCAAAATTTCATGTTTGATCAATAACAAACATTTGATAGATGGTGATATCCTTCTATCAGTGACATTGATAGTCAGTAAATTTTATCACTGACTATAATTGCTAAAATCTAAAAAATTATAAATATTTTAAATATTTTTGTTATTTTTAAAAATGACCCTAAATAGTAATCTTTATTGTTTTTTTATCGTCAATAGAAGATGACATTTTATTATATTTATAAATATTTTAAGAATTAAGTTGAAAACAATTTCATCACTTATAATTAGTTAACAATTTATTATATCAAAAAATCATAAAATTATTTTAGTGAAAGATACTAATTTTCTTTTTTTTAGGTAAACTGTAGACACATTTTAAAAAATAACAAAATTCATCTTACTATATTTTATAAATAGTTTATTGTTCTATTTATAATTATATATTTTCAATATTAAATTTTACTTTATTAGAAGATTTTATAGCATTGATATTAAAACCTATTGATTAATTTAAAAGTAGTTATGAAATGGAGTGAGATTTTAATTTTAGTTTTTAAAAATTAAAAAAAAAGTTCGTGAAACTCAATTCATCATAATTTTTTGAAAGAGCATTTTTAAAAATAAAAAAATAAATTAAAATATTTACAAACTATAGCAAAATTTTGAATTCTATCAGTGATAGTCTTCTATCACTATAGCATATCAATAACTATTAGTGATAGAATTTGCTATAGGTTGTAAATATTTTATAAAATCTACTATTTTAAAAAATTCTTCTTTTTCAAAACTAATTAATAGTCATTCATAAAACGAATATTTAGAAAAAAATTGGAGTTAAAATGTAAATGTTGGAATTTTTACACTAAAAAATAGTTCTTAATCAAATAATTAACAGTAGATTTTAAAATTAGTTTTTTCAAAAATATAAATAATTCACTATTTATTTACATTTAAACAATAAAATTATTAAACAAAATTTATTAAACTTGATTTTTTTTATGAACGGTAAATATTTTGTTAAATTTTTTACTTTTGACCATTTCCCGTTTTAAAATGTACCTATTTACCTACTTTGCACACAAAAATAAAACAAATGTGTTATTTGTCTATAGGACTATTTTAACGAACCTCATGTCTGGCCCTACTATTATGATAATACTAAGTTTACGATTTTCCTAATTCTAATATTATAGGATCTTTAGCTAAGATAGTATAAAATGGTATAGTATATTATAAAATTAACTCAAATTTCTTAAATTTTTAAAAAATGTTCTAAACTGACAAATATTTTACACAAATATAAGGCTCAAATGACCAATTTGTTTATCTTTATTATTAATAATATATTAAAAAAAGAAAAAGAAAAAGAAAAAAGAAAAGTGAACCATGATTAATATTTACATTTATTAGATATCTTATGTAAATATGGTAAGTGATTAATTCTATTATGGTAATATTATAATAAAAAAATTTATTTTGTTAAAAAAATATTTCCTCTCGATCTCTCTCTCCGTCCATTCTTTCTTTAGTTTTGCATTGTTTTTCATATATTCCATCTAATTATAGTATATATTGAATAATACGGTGTATATTTTATGAATGAAAAGTTCTTATATCAATTTGTTTATAGAAGGATGATCGACAAGGAGAAAAATCAGGGAATTGGGTTACAGTTTATAAAATTAAAAAAAAAAAGTAAAAGTTTTCTTCTTCGAATACGTTGAATATTGATTCGATTTTCTTCACAAAAGACGCCAAATAATTGAGGATTAGGGGAAGTATAAGTGGTAAAGAAGAAAAACATCAATGGCCAACTGGTACAGTGATCTTTCGAGAAAAATTTGACAAAAATTTAAGGTTAGTAAGAATTTATATTTCGTATTTGAAATACATTAGAGTATATTGAGTACATTGAAGATAACATCACTTATGTATTATTGAATAAATGAAGTAGTATATATATGCAAGAATTCAAGAAAAATATTGATTTGATACATAATCTATGTATACAGTAGTATATAAATGCAATAAGAAAAAACCACAAAATATGAAGAAAAAAAATCTATATAGGTATTATTAAATATATGAAGTAGTATATATGTAATAAATCACAAAACATAAATGAATTATTCAGCCGCATATATGAAAGAAATAAGAAAAAATACTCAGTGAATATATAGTTTGTGTATATATTGGTATATATATGCAATAAAAAAAATAACATAATATGAAAACGTATATGTGTATGTATTATTGAATATATACAGTAGTACATATGTAACAAATCACAAAACATAAATTTATTATTTAGTGATATACCATAATATATACGAATAACGAAACATTTTATAAAAATTCTATGTCGAACATGACACGTATGAATTGAATAATTAAAAATTAATCAGAATAGAAGGAACATGACCAGAATATATGCTACGAAAAGAACAATTTTTTTAAGGAAAAAATATATATGTTATGAAACGGAAGAAGAAAGAATATACGAAGCGAAAAATGAAACTATATATTCTGTAGCAAATCGAAAGGGAGGAAGAAAGCAATTTTTTGAAATACAAATCAGAAAAGAAAGTCGACGTTGTAATTGCTAATCATGAGAAAAAAGCTTTTGATTTAGGCATGAAATTGAAAATAATTATTTTGTAGTATAATTAAAAATATTATTATCATAAAATAATAATTTATACCATATTTAAATTATTGCAAAGTTAATAAATATTTTATTAATAAATAAAAATATGTGTATTAATAATTAAGGATGTTATCATTTATATAATAAATTGAGTTAATATAAATAAGAAAATAATTTAAATTTAATTTTAAATAAATTATATATAATTAATAATTATGATAAGGTTATAATTGTTCTAAAAATATATGAAAACCTATTGAAAGAAATAAATCTTAATTTAGGATATTTATGAAATTTTCTAGTAGATATGAGTATTTTGTCTAATATTTGTATTCATTCCTTTTTCTTCTCAACTCTAAATATTTACTAACTAAAATTAGAAAGTCAAGTCAAAACGAAAAACTTAACCACCATGAGAAGAAGCAATGTCTGCAAAACTAAAATAACAACTTAACTTATATCTCAAATACATGCGAACTACTATAATTAACTCATTCCAAATTATGCCCTAAAAATACATAAATGGTCTAAGTTGTCCCTTTCTCCAAGTTTTTCTGCACACCAACAAAATAACATTTTAATAATGTTATATTCAGAAAGAAAAATAATAATGATCACATGGCACCTTTTAATTAGGCAGAGAAGGCTGCACCTCTTCAAATTTCAAATTTCAAGAGAAATATAAAAATGAGTTATATTTTTTCGACACATTTCGGTGGATTCTGAATGGGTTACTACACAATAGATAGCTGTATCCTAGTCTGCATCTACCTTTTCTCTACATTTTAACACTCATTGCTCTCAAATTATATTTTCTAATGAAACTAGTTATTGAGTTTCTACAAAACGATTGATTTTGGCAAGCCAGCCAGGGACTCCATTAATGACACACTGTTAACCTGGAAAAGCATATAAATTAAATTAAATGTGGATGGGGGGAAGGATCATAAGAGATAGAGTTATCGATAAAAGGGTCCCTCTCCCTCGATAAACAAAATCCTGATTAGAGAGAAGCAAAGGGATATGGAGGTTTGCAAAATACTTCATATGAATTCAGGAGATGGAGACAAAGGCTATGCCAAAAATTCCTTACTTCAGGTCTTTTCCTTTTTTCCTTTTTTGGAAACATATATTTGGGTTCTTCCATTTCATGTTATCATCATTATTATAACATACTAACAAGGTGTTTTATGTAAAGTTGGTGGGTGATCAATTTTATTTGTGATTTTACTATGATCATGTGGTTAGCAAAAGGTAATATCCATGGCGTGGCCAATCATAAAGGAAACAGTTGAAGACTTCTGTAATACTCAAAACACTCCAATTACCACTTTAAGCATGGCAGATTTAGGATGTTCTTCCGGGTCAAACACTCTTATGATCATCTCCAATTTAATCAAACAAATTGAACTTCACACTAACAAACCAACCCAATATCAAATCTTCTTCAACGATCTCCCTTCGAATGATTTCAATGCCATTTTTAGATCTTTGCCAAATTTCTTGCAAGAATTGAAGAACCAAGTTGGAGATGATTTCGGAAACAAATGTTTCTTCAACGGGGTGGTGGGTTCTTTTTATGGTAGACTCTTTCCCAACAAAAGCTTGCATTTTGTTCATTCTTCTTATAGTGTTCACTGGCTCTCTCAGGTGATTCTCAAAAATCTTGTTCTCTCCAAAGAAAACCCTCAATTCCATATTATATTCTAATACAATGTTAGTTATTTCTAGAAGAATCTTCACTATTTCTAATCATTTCAACAATGTACAAATTAAATAAAGAATAAGTTTGAACCATGTGGTTGAACATTTGGATTATATATATGGACAATTTGGTCAAAATAATTAATTTGTATCTGTACATGTTGAGTTAATGTCTACAAATTTATCGTTACACAAGTGCTTTAACTATGAAATTCAATGTTTAGGTACCTCAAGGAATGGAGATAATAAACAAAGGGAATATATTCATAGACAGTACAAGTCCAAAGAATGTGATCGAAGGGTATTATAAGCAATTTCAAAAGGATTTTTCACTGTTTTTGAAGTGTCGTGAAGAAGAAATAGTAACTGGTGGACGAATGGTTTTTACCATATTAGGAAGAACAGATGAATATCCACCAAACACAGATTATTATTGTTATGATATTAAATTCATGAATTTGGCTCTCAATAGCATGGTTACAGAGGTGAATTAAAATACAATATAATTATTATATTAAAAAATATATTTTTCCTTCCTTTTTATTTTATTAATAAAATTGTCTAATTTTACAGGGGTTGATTAAAGAGGAGAAAGCTGATAGATTCAATATTCCAAAATACAGGCCAAATCCCAAGGAAGTAAAAGCAGAGGTTTTAAAAGAAGGAAGCTTCATGATAAATTGTGTTCAAGTGTCCAGAATTGATTGGAATTTCTACAATAACGGTGAATTTGATGGATTATTATCAAATAATAATGTTCGTGACGTTGTTGATAGTAGTTATTATTTTGCAAAATGCATCAGATCTGTGTATGAACCACTTTTGATTTTCCACTTTGGAGAAGCCATTGTTGATGAATTATTTCAAAGGTATAGTAAAATTATTAAGGATAAGATGTCCAACAAAAAATACGAGTTTGTAAACCTCACTATGTCTCTCACTAAGATATAGTAAAGTTATTGGAAATTATGTAAGACAATCTTAGTTTCTTTTTAATAAAATAAATTTATGATAAATGCTTGTAAGAACTTTTGATTCTTAGGCTTTATCTAAATAAATAATCCAAACTTTTCTATTTTTACGTGAATAGTTTAATGGATCATTCTTTTGCACACAAAAATACATAGTATGAATTCAAAAAAATTATAATGAATAGGAATTTTAGGAATTCAATTTACCTTTATTGTAAAAAAAATACCTTAAACTTAAATAAAAAGCTTAAAATATGGTTGCAAAAAAATAACTTTTGAAGTTTGGAAATTATATTTGTAGCATTTATAACCTTAAAAAAATAGTAAAAAATGATCTTCAACCATATGTTTTATGTCTTTTTGTATATGTATAATTTGTTTTAAAATTGATTCTTTTCGAATTCAATAAAATTTAAAATAAATTCTTCACTTTGCCAACATGGGTAGAGTAGCATTTAAAAACATTTTAGAGTATCAAAGCAACTTTTAAAAATTCAAGAATATTTTTAAAGTGAGTATCATTAAAGTTCATGTTATTTTTTAAGTTTAGTAGAGTTTAAGGGTATTTTTTTCTATCGAGGAACAAAAGGAGAAAGATAGATATCTCAACTGTTGGGAATAACTCACCCAAGTTCTATTACCACTTTATGACTATACCAAACTCCCAACTACTTGATATAGTTTTATGTGAGAACCAGAAAACCCAATCTAAACAATCAGAATGCAACAGCCAGATAATCACAAAGAAAATGATAATAAGTGACACAGTGATGTATAGTGGTTCGATCAATTCGGTTTACATCCACTTTGAGAACCAGTTTGGAGGGATTTTATTAAGAGCAAAAATTTGGATACAATTACAGAATTCAACACAATAAGCAATCTGTAATCAACCAAGACAAACTCGACTATACCAACAACTAAAACGCCAAGAGAGACTGAGAGACCCACGCTGAACTGATATTGAGACCCAAACTCAACGTTGAAACCATCCACAGATCCAACGTTTCAACAAACCCGTCGAAACCCAACGCTTAAGATCCGACAGAATGCAACTCCGAAGCAAGAAATCTGCTTATGCCCGACGCCGGTCACCAATGAAATACGATGCAAAGAACCTCACCGACGGATGTGCTCCATCAACTCACCGTCAAACATCGTTCACCGTCGTGCAGGAACTCCAATGTCAATGCTCCGTTGAAACGCCTCTGTCTCTCTTTCACTCTCTCTTCTCTTTTTTGTTGACTGTCGGCAGCACACCCATTTTTCTCTCCTTTCTTTTGTCTTATTAAAAAAGACATAAGGTAAAAGATGAGAATAATTA
The DNA here is from genome assembly GCA_037974545.1 of Cucumis variabilis. Classification (NCBI taxonomy): domain Eukaryota; kingdom Viridiplantae; phylum Streptophyta; class Magnoliopsida; order Cucurbitales; family Cucurbitaceae; genus Cucumis; species Cucumis variabilis. The sequence continues at coordinate 6,575,147 of JBBPDI010000029.1, read as the reverse complement.
CAAATTTGCAATAAAGGCAAATTACCACTCTACCCTTAACTTAAAACTCATCTTACTAACTCTTAAATACTTGTCATTTTTCTACAAATATCCCTCATGACAAGCTATTAAGACACCAAACTGATTCTCCCAGTCACCCTATCATCCAAAATTAACCTTCAACTCATTTAACCGGTACTTAAACCTATGAGTTGGAAGAACCTTGGCTACCAACCTAGCCTTATACCTAGGCTTACTGTCATCTCCTGGCTTAATCCACTTTGATTGAATGAGTTTCTTAATAGGAGGCTTTGGAACCAATGACCATATGTGATTCCTTGTCAAAGAGAACAACTTTGGATCCGTAGCATCCTTCCATTGTTTCTTCGAATCAGATATAATATCGTCACTAAAAACTCCCTCATCAATCAAAGTCCTCTCCTGTTGTAATTGTACACCATCAAAATCAGACTGCTTTGTAGCTTCTGTTTGTGAAACTAGTGATGATTGTTCACTAGATACATTTGAACTTTTCCTTGATAGTCATACTCCAGAATCAATTCTGACCTCTGTCACAACATGATTAATCGTCTGCTGTTTCTGTTGCTCTGATATTGTAGCAACACTACCTAAAATTGCAGTACCTTCCAACACATACAGACCATTCCTCAAAGTTCCTCTCAGTTTAACCAAAGAACCTTTGGTAACTTTCAAAACTCCATTCTCA
>JBBPDI010000029.1:6294633-6315554 GCA_037974545.1 Cucumis variabilis | reverse complement strand
TCAGGTTAATTTAGTGCCATTAGAATAAAATTGATTGTATTTAATTTCAATTACCAATTCTCATGAAACCTTCAAATTAAAGCCCATTATATTTGCTAAATATCATGTGCATTTTTATAGGCTCTACAAAATATAATTACCACGTGCATTTTGCATTTAAGTTTCAAATAAATTTATGTGATTATTTTAGTTAATTTACTTGTGTGTTTAAGTATTTTTATTTATAAATTTCACTGTAATTAATTTCAATATGCTTTTATGTTTTTTTTTTTTATTGTTTATATTATTTCGGTGATTCAGAATTTGAAATTCTTATTAATTAGATTGATAATTTTGGAGGAAAGGGTCCTTCAATAAATTGTGTAGGTGAGAAACACTGAAAGAGTTCGAGTACTTGAGATTCATCAGAATATATAATTGAACTTTTTCTTAACCCTACGTTTGCCATCACTGTGTACTCTACTTTTTTTTTTTTTTTTCCTTTTAATAGAATTTCACCTTTCTTAAAAATACAATTAAATTCTAAGCCAAATTTATTTTCTTAAAAAAAATAAACAGAATCGAGCTTTTAGAACCCGTTTGATTTTTTTTTTTCTTTTTCTGAAAATTTGCCTATATGACACACCGCCTCTTACTCAATTGATGGATTGTTACACGCTGCATAGAACAACAGAACTAAGATTGTGTGGAGTAATATCATTGGATTGGTACCACACCATGGTGCATTTGAAACCAACGGCAACAATAGAATCTTCCAAGATCGGGAGAAAAATCACGTCTGCAATTTGGGAAGATTTATATTATCACATGTCATGTAGCCATGTGGTGTAACAATTCTCCCTTATGTAGCATTTATATATGTAGCCACCTACCATTTCGCACTTAATTGGATGACTTTTCTTTACCCTATATAGGTATTTTCTTTCTTTATATATATACATAGACAACAACCATATATTACGGTTGGAAATTCAACCAATGGCCCTCATTTCATATATATGGGTTATATAAAGAGAGGATACTAGATATATATAATTGGAGACAATTGTCTCTATTCGTTTGAGACCTTTTGCAAAAAAACTAAAAATAAAGCCACGAGAGTTTACGTACAAGGTGGATAATATCATTCAATTGTGAAGATTCATAGAGTTATTGCTTCACTAACAATTACAAAATAAAAATATATAGATAGAAGTTGCTTGGAGGGAATGATAAAGGTGCTATGTAAATATATCAATCTCGGAGGAGCTTACTAATCTCTTATTACTTGTTTTTTATTTAAAAAAAAACAATAAAACATAAGAAGAAAAAAAACATAGAAAAACACAAACAAACATATATGAAAACAACAAGGATTGTAGCCTTTTTATTTTATTATTATTATCGATCACATTAGCTAATGGATTATAAAAGTAACTATGTATTAATAATTTTGTGTATGTTTAGATTGATTTTCTAAGGGTTTATAAAAGTGTAAACAAAAGTAGTGTTTATAAACATTAAAACAAAACGCCCTGAAAGCAAATTAACTTGATTTTGTAATCCCATGGAGAATACAACACACGAGCTGCATACATTTTCTCACGATCACGATTATCTTCATTCTTAGCATACAAGAAAATGTGGTAGTCAGCTCCAGCAATCGAATTGGATTCGACCCAGTCTTTGAACACACGAATAAATATCAAGTCATGACCTTTATTGTTGTATTCCCCGACTGCCCACCGTGCTAGGTATGTCACAAAATCGTTTCCTTCCTGCGCCAATGGACGGAAATCATCAACAGTAGCAGTACGCTCCAGTGAACTCATATGTAATATTATTGTCCTAATAAATCCTAACTTATAATTCTCACAAAATTATGTTACCTACTTGTTATCTGCTATGCTTTGTTTTGCGCTTCCAGCTTTTAATTTCAAAACAACACATAGTCTTAAATTTATATTACTTCGATTTGTTCCACTTTACGTTTTAACGTAATAGATAATTATTATTATTTTTTTATTTATGGAATCTAATTCGTGTAATTCCTTTTAAGTATTTATGACCCTAATAGGGCTTTCGCATCCATTAAGATAATTTTACATCCTAATTCAATTAATTAATAAGAAAATTTTCAAAAATAACAAATTTTACAAAATATTTATAATTTATAGCAAATTCTATTACGAATAGTCATTGATGTAACATAGTGATGAAAAACTATCATTGATAAAATCCAAAATTTTACTATAGCATGTAAATATTTTTATTTGTTTTGCTATTTTTAAAAATGTTTCTAGTTAATATTGTTTCCACAGATAAATATAGTATTTGTAAGTTCAAATGAATATAGCACTGACATAATATTTTATTATAAAGTTGTCTAGTTAAATATGCTAGTTTTTGTTGTTTATTTTGTTCCCCAAATTGTTTTCAATAAATTAAAGTTTTTGTTTTGGTTCAAGCATTGATCTCGGTCGAGATGTTGCTGAATGATTTATTGGAACGATTTTCCAAAATGTTCCTCTGGTAAAAGGCGAAAAACTTTAAAGTGCTATGACTTTTTTTTTTTTAAAAAAAAAAAAAAAAAAGACAGAAATATAAAATTAAAAAATAGAGTTGAATTATTTAAATAATTTTTTATGAAAAAAGCATTATAAAAATAAGATAAATAAGTCTGATTAGTCTAAAGTGTTCAATAGTTTTCATTTTTCAAAATATATAATTTTCAAAAAATGAAAAAAAAGTCTGCTTAAAAATTTGGAGAATAAAAAATAATAATAAACAAAAATAAATAAATGACATGGTATTGTTTTAGATAAGATATAGGCCATGCATATTTTTTAGAAGGAAACAAAAGCCAAGAGGTAAAACCCCCGGACTCTAATATATTGATAGAATAGAAAGAGCATTACAAAGGGCTGGAGGATAGCCCAGGATCTTAGGCCATGTATTACAAAGATATAGGCCATGTATGGTGTAACACAATTGTGCAATTAATTATGTATGCAATTTTAAGGGTTTAGCTTAATTTTTGGGACTTAAGGATTGGATTTAGCTTAAGCATTCAAGATGTGGTATCATATAATATTTTACTTAGTTCGAGATATTATTTCTTTTTTTTTAAAAAAAAAAGATACGATGGGTCAGTAGATGCACCGGGACATCTCCACTAGGTGGACACCTCCTTAGCACCCTCGTCATCCCCGCTTCATTAATATATAAGAAGAGAGTACAGGAAGCAAGAAAGATGAAAAAAACAAGAGGGCTAGAGAAAAGCCCAACCAACCCAAAAAATCTAGGAACTAAAAAGCATTTAAGTTTAATGCAATAGAACTAGCTGAGTAATTTTGAAATAAGGGGGATCGGATAGCCAAGAAACCAGTGGTGGTTTGGATATCCTCCCAAACTGTCCCAACTGTTTTTTGTTCCTCCATGAAGATCCTTCTATTTCTTTCTTTCTAGATATTCCACAGAATTGCAGCCACTAAGTGCATTGAGATGGTTTGTTTTCTTGATTTACCCTTGTATTTGTAGACTTCCTTGCAAATAACGGAAGGATCACTGGAGACTAGAGGATTATGCAAAATAGATTCGGCTCTTTTCCATAGTTCACCTGAGAAGGGGCAATCAATGAATAAATGGTTTCTGTCTTCTTCATCAGCTTTGCAGAGGATACACTATGAGGGTCTGAGGTTCCAATCTGAGAGCCTCCTCTGAAGCATGTCCGTAGTGTTATTACGTTCATGGAGGAGGGTCTAAAGGAAAAACTTACATCTTTTTGGAATTGATGAGCTCCATACATTTCTGAAAATCTCCGCGTCATTTGTATTAATCTCTTGCTGATTATTTTGGGGGCACGCCAATTTGATGGAAGCGACCGAGAAAACACCATTATTATTTAAGGACCATTGAGGAAGGTCAATGCCTTCACAAGGCAAAAGAGAAAGGGAGGCCTTCATATCCAGCTAAAGAGATTCTTCCACACTTCTTAATTGTCTTCTAGGGTAAAGATCTAAATCAGACTTTTCTGCATTCCACATATTTTCAATGGAGCTATCCTTTATGGAGGTGAGAGCATAAAGTCTTGGGTAGAATTGAGACAAAGAGCTATGTTCATGCCAAAGACTGTGCCATAAAGAGAGAGAATCACCTTTGATTTGATTTGATTCTGCAAAACAAGTACTGATATTTTGCTTACAATCCATGTGTGTTTTTGTGTTGATTATAAGTTATGGGTTGCACTCAATTGTTTAAATTTCTCAATGATGAACTTGTAATGTGTTGTTGGATTTTTAGTAAGCAATGCACGTTACTTATGTCCTTGCATTGTGTAAAATAGTTGCACATGTTTATTATTATGATTGCCGTTATCAAGATCCTGAAGGTCAGTCAATGCTCTGGGTTACCACTGTCACTAGATCAAGAGGGATTAACACAACTACTTATTTTCATAACTATACCAGAAAGAATTGGTTTTTGAACCATTTCGTCTGAAGATGGAGCCTATAATAAAGATTATTGAAGGTGCAATTCAGGGCGAAATTATTTATTTTATTTACTTTATGGTTACCTATTCTTATTGTTTAAGGTTACAGCAACATGGTCAAAGGTTTGTAGATTCTTTCTTACTATTAGTCATTCGCTTGGATATGCTTTACTTTCAACTTATACCAGAGACGCTTATTGTTGTGTTTGATTGGTTTTTAGTGCCTTTTAAAATAATGCCTAAGAACTTCTATGCGTGTAAGAGATTATACTTAAGATTGACATTCCATAATATGAAGATATTGACAGATCAATCCAAGAAGGTTTTGAGGGAGTGGCACACGTATTTGAATAAAAAATCTATGGACATAACCATGGAGATTTGGTTGTCCAATCAAATGGATCTGTTAACAACATAGATGAATGGGGACTTTAATTTGGTTTTAATCTTGATGCAAGTCTTGTGGCTCAAAATGGCTTCTTACTGAACCCACACAATAAAAATGGTCAAAGTGATCTAGATAATAGTTTTAACCTTCTCCTATTGATTTTTGAAATTATAGCCTACATAGAACATTTAGACTCATTATTTTTTTTGTTGTATTTCTAGGATAAAACATGGAGTAGGCGAGAATTTACTTTACATTTTATGCCATTCTATTGGCTGTACCATATCAGAAATTCAAGTGATTTGGATAGACGTACATGGTGAAACACACTTTGTAGAAATACTGCTTATGCATGCATACGTATGTATTATATATATTTGCATGATATATATGTATTTATGCATGAACGAGGTTATTTTGCTGTCAAAAAAATTTATTGGAGCCTTCATCCTTTCTATTGCTCGAAACACTCATCATTACAGATTTTTAGATCAAAAAGTTTGAGGTAACATTAACTTTGATTGTTACATTCAACTTTAATTTTAGATTAAAGGGTTTAGCTAGCTGTGCGTTTTTTCAACCTTTTCTTCAAAAGTTTGTAAAGAAATTTGAATGATTTCTGTCATGTCATTTTTTCATAGATATGCAAGGACAAAGGTGAAGTTAAAGTCTGGTTTTTTAACCTTAAGAATTTAATTTCTTCAAGACCACGTCATGGATGTTCTAGGAGTGATTTTTCAAATGTGAGTTTTTTCTTCAGATGTGAGTTTTTTCATTGCATTCTACAACAATCATATTCCTATCATGACCATTGTCTTGTTTTATTTTTTATTTTATTTTATTTCTTAATATCCTTGACAGTTAGATATATTCCTATTTGTAAACAAGAAACAAAATTTCCTTTGTTTTATGGTGGATGTCAAAACTCTAATATTAAGTCTAAATTGTCTATTTGGTTACTACAAGAAATACTGTAGGCATTTGAATCACCTCACACGCATAGTGATTGCTTTCAATTTTTGAGGAAATATGCTGAAGATACAGTCTCTCGAGCAGCATGCTTAGTAACACCCAAAAGCTTGATATCTTACCCGCAAGTGAGGTGAATGCCTTTGTTCCTAACTTTCTACATTGCCATCATATGGTATATCCATAAAACTCTATTTTTCTGTTGTCATGATAAACTATATTCTAAATAATCACTTAGTTTACTTGGCTAATTAGGCCACCAAATCAGCTCGCTCATATTTTACAAATAACAGCTCATACTTAACTCTTTTAATCTCTTCCTTTTCGTTTTATGGTGTTATGCTGATAATCTATCGACCTATGCTACCGTATCTATCTATGATCTTGCATATTCCCCCATTACTCCTGCATTTTCGAAACCTTTTTTTTTTGTATTTTATTCATCTGTTCATTAACATTCTTACTTGGAATCTTCAATTTTTTGAGTGCTCAAGTCTTGAATTTTTCCTCCTCAGTTCCTTTCTCCAATTCAACGGTTTTTTTTTTCTTGTTGTTGTTTCCATTTCTTGTTTTTTTTTTTTTTAATTTATGGTTATTTGGTTATGCTAGTAGTTTGAATTGCACTTCCAAATTACAAAATGATGTTTGGTTTTGGGTTAGTGTAATTGATGTTATTGTTTGAGTTTGATTGCAGAGGGAGAAATTGCGAGACAGTTAGCTTAGTTTTTTTTTTTTTTTTTTGCGAATCGATAGTGCTGCTTCAAAGGTGTTGAATTAAGAACTGCCCAAAATGAAGAATGGTGAGCATATTGCGAATTTTGCTCTAGTGGGTGGGTAACTAATTTATTGTACTGAGTTTTCTCCCCTATAAATTTCGAACGATTTAGGTTGGTTTGCTGTTAATCTGGAGATCTTTGTTTCTTTTGTGTTGTAATGTTTATGAATGTTAAGCGTATGGAGAATTGTACACAAGTTGTGTAGGATTGGGTTTATTATCAAAAGAATTAGCATACCCATATTAATCCTAAAATTATTGTAGAATATATATACAAACACAATATTAAGATTTCATTTTGGATATAGAAATGTAAAAGAAAAATATTGTAGTTTTTAAAATAATATTAATTCTATTTATCTACTTTGGAGATATTATTTGACTCAAAATATTTAAATCTAAATTCACTATATATATTTATGTTTTTTTTTTTCTCTATTTTAACAAAAAGCACATAGTCAAGAGAATCAATATATAATATAATAGTTGCACATAGGCCTGAATATGGTGTGAAATAGATCGACTAACACATTCGTACTATCTTCATCACCTCTCTGGAAACGGGCATTAGGGATAATGCATTTGAAAAGATAGAATTAATTATAATATGTTTACCAAGTGTACTTATCAAAGTAATCTCTTTCGTCTTCTTATATTTTCTTCTGCTTTTTCCTTCCTGTTCTTCATTAAGGTTCCATGCTTTTTCTCTTCCCTTATCCCCCCAATCTTTTATTCTTCTTTTTTCTTGATCAATCTTTTCCCACTATATATATATATATATAAACAAAACTGGCACTCAACGTTTTTCACGTATTTTTCTTTTTAATTTATTGTTCTCCCATAAATTAGCATTAACTATTTAAGGTATCTCCTCTTTTCTTCACTCTTTTATGCTTTTTTTTTAAAAAAAGCAAGAATAATATTTTATGACTTATTTTTTTATTTATATTTATAAAATTAAATAAACATGCTGGAAGATGTAGCACAAATGGTAGACTACTCTCTTAGCCAGTTGAGAGACACAGTTAGACACAGGGATTGATACCCATGGGCAGCATCTCCATGACTTTTCAATCGAATTAAATAACACATATTTCTTTATTTATTGGTAACTAAACCATATTTAATAACACTTCTAATTATTAAATTACTTCTTTACGGTGATGTTGAGAGTTTTTCATTGGAAAAATCACACTCCTTTTGAAATAAACGAGCTACTCCTCTCACCTCATTGCGACTTATATTGTATAATTTATATTGTATCAATGTGACTTAAGAGGTAGGATGTCACTTATTTGGGGCTGCACACTGATCAGTCTGTATTATGATTTATATTGTATCCATGTGACTTAAGAGGTACAATTAATTTTTATTCCATTAATTGAGACAATAAGATTATGATCCCAAAATAAATGAATGATTGTGGCTATTAGTGGTAGATACTAATAGCTGCCATTAATTGCTCTTGTTGAAAGTTGTTATCAATGCATAATATGTTGACAGTTGCTATTAGTGATAGATTTCAATATGAGAAATGTGTTATCGGTTGTCTATCACTGGTTGCTACTATTCAATGAAGGTGCACACCAATTGTAAGACAAACTAGGAATTCTGAAAAAAAATCAAGTTAATTAGAACAAAGGTTTAAAATGTCAATGTCGACGAAAACACCCAAGTGTTAATTTTACGAAAATATCGATAAAATATTGATAAATATTTGTAAAATAATTATAAAATAAAAAGTATATTTAAATTAGTAAATAAACATTTAATGATTTTAGACATTATCTTATAGCGTCGACAATTCATCTCCCAATGTGGTTTTTCCGATCACTTTCTTGATGCGTGAGTTCATGTCGTGAATTCCTTTCTTGATGCAGTTTTGAACATTTTCCCACAACGTTAGCTGTCAAGAGAGGGTCAGTTTCTTATCTTATAAGATGTCTATTAATTATATATATTTAATTGGCGATATTTTTGTTGTTTAATTTTTTTTTTTTTATGTTTTTATTGATTCTTTTTATGATACAGTACAAATATCACTTCATCCCTCATATCAATTTCAAATACATAAAAACATGGCAATATTGATGAAAATATCAATATTTTGACAGTAATTTCAAATTAGCAATATCTATAGATTAAAATAAGTGAAGTTATTATAGATAGCAATAAGAAATTGAACTATTCATCAAATATAGCAAAAAAATTTAAAAAGTTACAATGAGTTTTGATGAATTTTTCGTAAATAGTTTTAACATTTTGCTATCTTTAAAATTATTTAAAAAATAAAAGAGTAATCCTAAAAAATTAAAAAAAGAATTAGAATAATGCAGCTCCCTAATAATATTTTATAAGTATTAGGACTCAAATCGCCTTGATGTTGCCTGTTCCAGCTGAAGACAAAGGTAGTTGTAAACCTTTATGGAAATTGAAGAACTCTAAATCTTTTACAGTTGCTTCAGTCAAAAGGTCTTTCCAAGCCCATGCGATCAATAATGGTTTCGAGGCCCCAATTCTTTCATCCCTATGGCGCTCTTCAATCCCAAAGAAATGTAAATTCTTCCTTTGGTCTATCCTTCATGGAAGTATCAACACAACAGACACTCTCCAAAGAAGACAGCCGAAGTCTTGCTTCAATCCTAACTGGTGTGTAATGTGTTATTCAAATAGCGAAACGAGTGATCACTTGTTGGTTAATTGCAAATCAGCAAGGTCTCTTTGGGATTCTCTTTATCGTTAAACAGGAATCCATCACCCTTTCAATGATTTGAAGTCAGTCATTACATCTATGTTTCGATCAAATCATTCCACAAGGAGGAGTATTATATCCATCAATGCTTCAACAGCAATTCTTTGGATAATACTTATCTATGATCTCTCTTTCTAATTTTTTTTCTTTCAAATTTTGTAGTCAAGTATACTTGGTGCATTTCAGAAATTATAATTCGTCATATAATCGTAGGCATATATTTGACTCCATTCTTTTCAAAATGTAATAAGGAATTTTGTAAAAGTAAGAAAAAAAATTTATGATTATAGAATTCATGTCATAACATTTTATAAATTTGTAAAAGTAGCAAATTTAAAAATGATAATTCTTTGATAGTCCTATAATTATCATTTGATAGCTCAACGATAGTCTCTAATGTCACTAATTTTGTCATATTCGCAATATGCAAAAAATTGGTGTCATGAGCTATTTTTTTTAAAATATTTTCTTTTTCATTTGATGCAATTTTTTAGTATAAAATAAAAGCAAAATTAATATAATTAATGCACAACTTCTAGGTATTTTTCATCTATTTATGGCATCTCCTCCTTTTACACGTTTTTTCCGAAGCATTTTTAGAAATAGCAAAATAAATTAAAATATTTACAAATTATAGCAAAATTTTGGATTCTATCACTGATAGTCTTCTATCACGATAGCATATCAATGACTATCAGTGATAGAATTTGCTATAGATTGTAAATATTTTGTAAAATCTACTATTTTTTAAATTTCCCTTTTTTTCTCTCTCTAAAGCTTCTTTTTTTCATATGATAAAGAACTAAGAAATCATTCTCCTTTGGTCTTTGGGCAGGGATGAGAGTGCTATACCACAATCCCTCTTCTTGTGAAATTAAAAAAAAAAATAGAAAATGAAAGACATTTTCTCTAAATTTTCATCTCCCTCAACTAAATTTTCGTATGATAAAGAATTTTATGACGTTAGCAGTTGTAAATTTGTATTTCTTTTTTGTGTCATCCTTTTGTGTATATCGTTCAGTACATCAAGCTTATTTATATGTAGTTAGAAGACATAGTCGGACAAAAGTGAATTTTGTGTTTAGAAAATGGCACATATCCTCATATATGAGGATGGCCAGAAAACAAAGAAATATTGCTTTATATACTTCAACATGGAGTTTTATTATTTAACTCCATAAACTAATAATTATTTTACTAAATATCACTAATTACGGTAAAAGTATCAATTTAATTACGTCCTCCATATTTTCTATAATTTCCTTTATAGAATCTAAAATCTTTTAGTAAATCTTTTAGTTTATTGGACTATATTTATAAATTTCTGTGAAAAAAATCACCTAAAAAGAATTAAGAGTAAATTAAGAAATAACAATACCTTATGCAATAATCGTGTTAATTAATTTTAAATTTGAAAAACACACACATGTTAATAAATACATTAACTAGCTAAAGCATATACTTTGTTTACTATGATTTGTACAACATAATCATTAACTTAATAAGAAAGAATTTGATTTGAAGCTATCTCCTAATCTACTAACAGTTGATAATTATTAATTGTGATCTGACTGCAGTTTTAAATATCCAACCTTAAATTGTCACCCACTAAAATTTCCTTTTTCTTTACAACCAGGGAGAAAAACACAATCTGTTTCAGACGTTTTGATAGAGTAATGTTATTGGGGTTAACAACCTCTTATATCTGAATACATGAACAGACAAACACAATCTGAACTATAGATTGATTTATCATCTGCTATGCTGAAGGTCAAATGTTCTACTCATGGATAGATTCTTTAATTAATTAAGTTGACATTGTTGTTAGTTTTTTCTTTGTTATGTTGAATCTGGAAAGTGCGATATTTGATAAATCCAAATCTTAACAAATCAGTTTTATTGTTCAAAGAGCTTTTCTCGTTGCTTGAATTCTTTGATGGCCAAATCTAAAAAGATTAATCTTTTTTTTTTTTTTTTTCATCTTTCAGTAGAAAGAAAATTATACCATCCTAGTTTCCTTCTTAAGAGCGGTATGCTCTTGACGCACTATTATATGTTATGGTACGGTCCCTAATTAATTATGCTTTCTTATCTTTTGATCGAAGTTTACTAAGTTATATTGATGGGAAACAAAAATCAAATGGGATCTTTGAGGAGGTGGTAAACTGTCACATCCCAAACTGTATTGTAACGAAAACATCGAAGTAGTTGGAATAAGATGCAAGCTAGTTACAACCTTGAGATTTTCTTATCGCGAAATCTTATATTCACAACTCCTTTTAAACTATTAACAACACTCAAAACATAACGATGGTCAATGCAACGCGAAGCAAAATAAATACAAACCAAAACGTATACTTTATTAATAACAAGCGTTTCACACATTATTACAATACTTTGACCAAATAACCAATGCTTAACCATTTTCAAAATGCCTTGAATCACCCTGCCGAAAATCCTTCAACCTTCTCTACTTGGTTTAAACGTCTGATCCTGGAAGATAGATTTTTAATTCGTAGGTCTAAAAGACTTAGTGAGGTTTTATGAAAACCTTTCGCAATACCTTTTCATAATCATTTCGCAAAATAATATCAAATCATTTAAACATACCAACAAATCATTTCATTTCGCATAAATTTTTTTTTATGCTTAACAAATCATCTCATTTCGCCAAGGATTCCAAATCGTTCTCTACGCTTGGTCTCATTACCTTGGGTTTAGACTATTGTATCAACAACATCTAAGTACATATAGATTCCCCCTTGTTGCTCAGGCCGCTAAGCTTTATACACTTCTTTTATCGCATAAGTCAGCTTTTATCACCATGTAGCCCGTACACTCCATTGTGGCCTTGACTCTTTATGTGCACATAAAAGTTTGCATCATCTCAAAGAAATATAGTATTGAAATCATAATCATCAAATCAAGCTTTAACATTATAAATCATGCTTGAAAACATAACTTTTCATTGAAATCTCTTTGAAACATTCTCATTTGAATTCTTCTTTCAAATCAGTAAAGAGAAATCATAATAAATTTTTAACATAAATTCATTTGAGAGAAAAGCACTCACCAAACTTTATTAAAGAAGTCCTTCTTCTTCTTCTCGCATGGCAAAACCAACAACATTTTAATATTTCAACAAAACTCTTATCATCCCCTCCTTAGTTACTCAAATCCTCTAATTTGTAGAGTCCTTAAACTAACTTAGTCATGCATAAAGTCTTCTTATTTCGCCAGCTCCTGCTTAAAACTTTACACGTGTAAATTTAATATTCAACCTAGTCATGCTTAAATCCTTAATATTACACGTTAACCCCTATCAAATCAAATTTGATATTTTTTTCGTCAGACCTTGCTTCTCACCTAACCCAAATCGCGAATAACTTCAACCACTTAACATTTCTCGCAAATAACCTTATCGTGTGGTTATATTTTTACTATAAGAAACGTTCCACGCAAACTAACCAACTTTTACTCACATAAAACTCTTATCACAAACTTAAACTCCAAGGCTTCCTTGTAGACTTCTTCTTCGCAAAACACGTGGTTTTTCTCGCGAAGACCACCCGAAACTCCTAGTCTAAGACTCAAAACTTTTCCTTCTTAACTTACGCGAAAACATTTTCTCTTCTTATCGCACACCTTCTTTCGCGAACTATCCACTTAATCTAAAAAATGTATACTTAACCATAAAAGATTTTATCGTTTAATCATTTTTGCGGATTTATTCAAATGTCAACTTTTTAATACTTAGTTGAATTTTACTTCCTTACTCAAATTAGAAATGGGTCTCACATAAACAAAGTATCTTATAGGACTTCTTTTTTCTTAATACTTGTTAAGCTAGCTAGTGCATGATGTTTAACTATTATCAAAGGTTCTAAATTATTTTAATTTGTGAGGAGGAAAAACAATAACTTGAAGAATTGAACAACACTCTGTATTTGTCATTAAAGTCATTTTTATGGATTCTCCATATACATTAATTAGCTATGTTTGGTTAGATTTTTTTTTTTTTTTTTTGGTAAGAATATTCCTTTTGAAAAGCCTACCGATGTCAATTATGGTTGTTGAACTAAGTTTTGACACTCAGAGTTTTTGTTTAGGCTTTCTGAAAGTTGATGTTTGTTCAATTAAGTGGATTTTTGGATTGAGAAATTATAGGATTCAAACTAAGTGTTAAATATGATTTGATATAGGCTATCACGGTATGCCAGCTTATGTTTTAGGGATTGTATAGTATTTTTTTGTAGCCAAATTTTGAATTGACGGTATCTATCCTTATCGAGGCTTATTTGTGAGAAGACACACTTTTGTTGTACAAAATTCTTTAGAATGAAGATTCATTTGTGTGTTACACTCACATGACCTCACACTTAAGTAATTTGATAGTTGTTAATCGACCTTTCTGTTGTTCTGGTCTATTCTTATGATCATCGACATTTATGTTATTTTTGGTCAACTGTGGATCAATATTTATACCTGAATGAATGATTGGCCGCGTGACTCAACCGATAACCATATCTATTAGGCTACTTCAACTACCATCTTTCCTACTTTATATTTGTGGATTTCTAGACTGAACACTAGAAAAAATATGAACTTTAACATCAGTTGAAAAAAATGAAAATGGATCTTTAATGTCGCTTTTTAAAATGTAAATATTTAATATAGGTTTTAAACCGACATCAAAGAGGGAGCGTTAATGTCGGTTTATAACCAACATTAAAGCTATGGTAATTTTTTTTTTTAAATTTTGTAAAATTAAGTATTCCTCATTTACTCTCACATTTCTCCCTCATCTCACGATTTCTTCTCTCTCACTTTACTTTCACTTTCTTCCTTCTCTTCTCAATTTTACACAAGGACTCATCCCGTGCAAGAAAATGTTGAGGTCATCAATATGTGGTCGTAAATCTAGATTTTGAATCAGTCTCAATTTTGGATCTAGAATGTTTAAACAAAAAAAAAAACAGAATAGCATACACAAAAACACTATAGATAAATTAAAACAAGAGAGAATTTAGATAAAAACACACCAAAAGCATCCATGCTTTTTATACTTTTATTTTATCATAAATTAGTAGTAGTTTTCATTCCAATTGCACATAAAACATCCATACACATAAACAAGTGAGAGAGTAGATGATTTGTTGAGATTATAGATTATTGATGCACCCATCATAATTGCATCATCAAGGAAGACGAAAAAAAGATACGACCTCCTTCACATTTTTTGATGTATTTTCCAACACAACGGCGCTATAAAACCCCTGAAATGTGCGCGGATGATGAGCAAGGATGAGAAGGTTGTAATAAGTGTTGCCACCCAAGAACACCGTAACGATCTGTCCATCTGCTACACTATTCAGTATGAAATGATCTTCTCCCTGTTCTTTTAGTGCATACTCCGCCATCTCTGTCACTTTTGGATCGTCTTTCGATATCGGACTACAGGAACCAATTACGATCGAAGGTCCGAATCCAGCGGCGTCCATGACTTTAAATTCTCTTCAAAGAAAAATGAAACTCACTCGAAGAACTAGTAAAGGTTTGTGGTATGTTCTATAATTAATTTTGATTAAGACTAGTTTGATATTTATAGTACATATCATACAAACTTAGTTGTATGATGAAACTTGGTTTTTAATCATTAATTAATAAACAATATATAATAATTTTTTATGAACAATATTTGCGTGTGTGCACCCATGCAAGCGTGGATGTGTGTGAACATGTAAATAGTATGATGACAATCCTTATTTTTTGTGCATTGCTTAAACTCATGTGCTCCACCATCTCTTGAATGTAGAGTTATTGTAGATTATATATATATAATATTACTTTAATTTGTCTACAATAAAGGCTATAGTTATAGGTAGGGCATTGTAAAAATTTTTTTTTTTTACTGAGTCGTTAACATCTCAAATTTGTGTTAAGAATTAAGGAAAGTATGTGGAGTTGAATGGTACAGAACAGGAAAAAACAATAACAATTTTTAAAAAAAAAAATTAAAAAAACCCATAAAAATCGATGTTCTTTTAGGTTAAAAAATGTATCAAATTCATAACTACAAAACTTCTTAAATCTAACAAACTCAACTATACACTTTAAAACACAATCAATTATTACAAACTGAAAACTAAGTTCAACTTTACAGGTCATACAAATAATTATTTACTAATTACCTAACTCAAATTTTTGCCTCTCAAACAACTTTTATGCATATGCATAAAAGTTGAGAAGGCTTAAGCCCCAGGCTTAACCTTAATTAAGATCATGTTATTTTTATTTTATTTTATTTTTAAAAAAATAATATATTAGAAGTAGAGAAAAGGAAAGACGAACTCAAATATCTTAACTAAATTGATATATTCCTAACAAAACTAAACATGCATAATACCAAAAGCGATGCATTATCTAGAAAAATACAAAAGAGTGATAGCTAGAGAATAGGTCGAAAGTTGTATTCTATTAATAAAAATAGATGATTAAGACAGTTGTTATAAATTGATATATTAGTTGAGAATTTAAAAACATTCCTTTGCAAAGGTCAGAAAAAGGACTGAAAATTGTGAATAAATAAGAACATTATCTACAAATTAATAATTCTAAATGAATTCGTTATCATGTGATAAATCTTGAAAAAGAAAATTAACTATTTAATATAGGAATGACACTATTATATTGAATGGGGAATAAGAATGTTTTAGCAAGTGTTTATTTACTTTTTATGTTAATATTTTTATTTTAAAAGTTAGATGACACTAACTAAATAAATAGAAAAATATGTGAGATGGAAAGGGGAAAAAAATAAGAAAAGAAGATGTGTGATGAAGAAATTGTGGATATAGTTTTGGGAAATCAAAATAAAATAATAAACGTTTTATTCAAATAACTCAACTTTGGGAAGGTCATTAATAGCATCCAATCATTAAAATATTTATTGAAATATTGATATATTTTTTTTATATATTTGAAAGTTAAAAGGTTTCACATCGATATTATTACATATTTATAAATAGTTTCAACATATTTTAATAACGTTTGGATATAAAAATGTATCATCTACTTAGTCAAATATTGATGAGAATTAATATTAATAAATATATGATGATGATATTGTAAAATAATAATGGTTCATTCAATCAACTTAATGTTTTACATACGATTCCAAATACTTTGTCTTTTCATTCAATTCCATTGTTCCAATGTCACTATCTCAAAAGTCAACAAAATAGATTATATGATTATATACATCATTCATGCTTGAAAGTATAGTAATATAATATATTGGATTGAATTAATTAGAATTTTTTATAATTCCATTTGTTTGCATCATCTTTTGTTATTATTATTCCTTTGGCAACAAATTTGTGGATTGTGTAATAATATAGCTAGAGGACAAGAGGGAAAATACATTATATTTAATGTCACAATGGAATCACGGTCAAATATTTCGAAAGTAAAATTTTTTTATTCTATTTCACACTGAAATCACTTTCACTTTGTAACGTTTTGATTTTACTCTAAATATGATTTTTTTTTATTAAATAGTTTTTTAAAGGAGAAAATATACTTTTAGTTTCTAAGATTTAGGATTAGTGTCTATTTGATTCCAAAACGAGCACTTTTTTCTCCTTCAGGTTAATTTGAAAAATCGATCTAAATGGTCCTTTCATCCATTTTATCGTTAGTTGACTAACAAAATATTGACATGGGAGTTGATTTGATAAATTTTAATTGAGATCTAGTTCTTTTCTTGATTAAGTGAATTTTTACTATAGTTTGTAAAAAATAGTTCCAATTTCTTTGCAATATTTGATCCTTTCAATTTCAAAATAGTTATGTATAAATATAGCAAAATGAACTAAAATATTTATAAAAAATATTAAAAATATACCACAATCTATTTAAGATGGACTACGATAGGCCAACATAGACTTCTATTCACAAAAAAGTAGTTTATTATGATATTTAGATAAGTTGTGATATTTTGTTATATTTATAAATGTTTTTACAGAAATTTTGTTATTTAAAATATTTTTTTTTTCAAAATCACTCAAAAGAATATTTTTAATAATTTGAAACCAATTTTAATAATATAAAAAATATGTTCGTAAAATTAATCATTGAATTGATTTTAAGTGATTAAAAGGTGTGGTTGAATGTGATTTAAAAATAAATAAATAACCATCTCAAACTCAAACTCAAACACGTATGGAATAGGTCAGAGATTGATTTCAAGATTGGAAAAAGGGGAGAAATGTTGAAAAATAAAAAAGAACTATTTTGTGTCTACGTATAATTCTTTTTCCTTTCTGTTATTTTCTAAAAGTTCATGTTATAAATAGAATTGCCAATACTTATTTTGATTGACACTGGACTCATCGCGTGCAAGAAAATGTTGAAGTCATCATGTGAACGTAATTCTAGATTTTGAATTTGTCTCCATTTTGTATCTAGATTGTTAAAAAGAACAAAAAAAAAACGTACACAAAAAAGATACTGTTAACTATAGATAAATTAAAAACAAGGGAGAATTTAGATGAAAACACACCAAAAGCATACATGCTTTTTATACTTTTATTTTATCTAAATTAGTAGTAGTTTTCATTCCAATTGCATGTAAAACATGCGTACACATAAACAAGGGAGATAGAGAGTAGATAATTTGTTGAGATTGTGGATTATTTTGATGCACCCATCATAATTGCATTATTAAGGAAGAGGAACAAAAGATACGACCTGCTTCACATTTTTGGATGTATTTTCCAACACAATGGTGCTATAAAACCCCTGAAATGTGTGAGGATGATGAGCAAGGATGAGAAGGTTGTAATAAGTGTCACCACTCAAGAACACCTCAACGATTTGCCCAGCTTGTACACTATTCAGGATCAATTCTTCTCCCTGTTCTTTTACTGCATACTCTGCCATCTCTATCACTTTTGGATCGTGATTTGGTATCTCATTCCAGGTACCAATCACGATCGAAGGTTGTTCAATTCCAGCGGCGGCCATGACTTTGATTTCTCTTCAAAGAAAAAGTAAGCCCACTTGAAGAACGCTAGTAAATTTTGATTAACACTAGTTTGATATTTATAGTACATATCATAGTTCTATTAATCATTAATTAATAATTAAAGAGGTTTCTGGGAAACGTTTCCACGTTTTGGTGTGGTGTTTTTTTATTGATTACTTCACAAAGATGCCAAGTTGTTAGGTCAATGAAATGAAAACCTAATTCATATTTCAAATCCGCTTTCACACCTAACCCTTTTCTTTCTTTTTTTGATTTATATAATATTATTTAATGGTTTGTTTTTAAATATAGAAAAATATATTAAAATATTTATAAAATCACAGTAAAATAGAAATTCTACCATTGATAAATATTGATAACACCAATAAATTTCTATCCATAACAATTTGGAATATAGATACAGAGATTAATAAAAGTATATCGATACATAATAGATTTTTAAATTTTTTAAATTTAACAGTTTTGCAAACTAAAATAATATCCTCAATTTAATAAATAGTTTGATGATTTAATGTCAAGTTGTTCTCTTTAAAACTAAAATAATATGTATGTGTGTATATATATAAATAAAGAAGATTAACATGTGATTGAGGATATAGATTAGTTAAATGGTTATCTAAACTCGTAAGAGTAGGGGCTTGTTTAGCTGATTTTAGAATTTGTCAACTAACTTTTAATTAAACTAGTCCACAAATTTCATGTCCCTTTTACCCTTAATATTGTTTATAAATTTTCTATTATATATGATGAGACACATTTTTAGATGGGATGCTGTTTGAGGTGGAGGTTTTTAATTTTATTTATTAAATATTATAAAAACATTATTATTTATTAAATAATATTATGATTATTTATTTAGTATATATCATTAAATACATACCTTTATTATTTTTAAAATAATATGAAAACATAGTTAAAATAAAAATTATTACATTATCTAACTTCTAATTTTATTTATTAAACATTTGAAAATTAATGGAAGTAAGAGATTTCACATGCAATGCAATACGAATGTTTCTTTGAATATTTCTTGACTAGTATTCAAAAAGAATCCTAACAATGTTAAAAGGTGTACTAAAGATTAAAACTCCAAGTAAGAATTAAGAAAAGAACTTCATCAGCTCTTTGACTTCCAATACAACAATCTTCCATGCAGAGTTACATAAAAGGTTGTAATAACAATCAAAGTCATGAACACATAAAGAAAAGCAACAAAATGAAAACCTTTTCTTACCACTTCTCAGTCAGTACGTGGTAAGAATTTGTTGGCTTCCAACAGGACCCAGTATGCAATGAATCTCAAATGAATATTAACCATAAATTAAATGCAATATTTTACTATAAAGTGTAAAAGATCGGATTTACATAATAAACATGACGAAGTGAGATGAGATTCATGAACTCTTATCTTATTTATTTAACTTTATTTTATTTAAAAAATTGTTAGAACTTACGGGTCACGTCTTCAAATTATTTTTATTCGTTTCATCGATTATATATCTTTCAAACATTTATTTGATATTAACTTTATAAAAATTTTAGTTTTTCACTTTTTAAAAAGGTGTTTTTTTTATATTTACCTTAGCTTAGCTTATCAGTTTGATTCGTTGCAATCAAGATGTAAAAGTTGTTATTGTTAAATTTGATAGTATGTGGTTCCATCTCAAAACCAATTGACAATAAGAGGAGTAACTCATACTATCTTATATGGAGTATGAGTCTCCTTGGTTTTTCCAATGTGGCACTCTCAACTTCTCCAACATGTCCCTTTGAGATGGAAAAACCAAATAGACTCGTACTCTATATAAGATAGATGGGACTACTCCTCTCATAGCTAATTGGTTTTGAGATGGAACCTTATACTATCAAATTTAGTATGGTATCAGAGTCCAATAAATCCAAACGGGTATTTGGTCCAAGATAGGTGAACTCAAAGAGACACCATCTTGAAGGACATGTTGGAGAAGTTGAGAGTTCCACATTGAAAAAAAATCAAGGAGACTCATATTTCATATAAGATAAATGGACTACTCCTATTAAATTTAACCGGCATTTCAAGCACCAAGGATAAATAAATAGCTACATGAAAAATAAAAAAGAAACTCATTTTACTGGTCATTATTTCCTCCCCAATCTTTTTCTTAACTTCATTTGTACACATGTATTCACAATCAAACGTACAAAGATTTCTATCTTTTTTTTTTCGAAAAAAAATAAACAGAAGAGATGAAGCAAAAGAAAAATAGAAAGAGCTTTTCTGATACATCTTGAAATTCATCAATATCGGTTGCAATTGTTTCCCACTGATATGTTGTAGAAGGAAGGACCTGTGAACCTTTGGTCTTGCCTTTTTTTAACTCAACTTTCCTAATCTCACGGTACAAACGATGACCAATTATGGGATCATCCTCATACCAGAAATAAGTTCCATGGGAGTCCTCACCAATTCGTTCTTTGCGAAAAGCTGAAAGTTGAACTCCATGTTTTAGTGAATTTTCAATGTAGCTTCGGATATCT
>JBBPDI010000029.1:6248832-6261756 GCA_037974545.1 Cucumis variabilis | reverse complement strand
GAGCGCGTTCTTTGTTGAACTTCTTCACAAGGAAGCGCACTTTTAGATTCTTCTTTTTGGGGTAATCTGGGTATTGCCACCAATATTTAGGGGTGTTTCCGTGAATTCTCACAGCCGAAATATTTTTAAAATTATTTTTTAGTATAATTTTTGATTTATTATTATTATTATTATTGAAAGAAATAAAAAAATATATATAGCTGTCGCATTGGTGGGTCCACGTATAAACTCCTGTCACGGCACGTGGATCGGTTGGTTCTGCCTCCCTCCCCTCCGTTCACATTTCTTCCTTCATTAATCAGTCTCAAATAAACACCGACTTACCAACACCTATTTACAAAATATTTGGGTAAATAAATATCTTCTTAACTATCATCCTGCCTATTCACCTTATTTTACATTCATTTAATTAATTTCGTATTTATGTAACTTTTTTTTAATTAATTTAAAATATTGTACTTTTAAGTTAACTTAATTTATAAAACTAGGGTTGATATACAACTACCCTCCTACTACTCTAAAGACTGTTTTTGCAATTTTATCTTCAAATTAGGGACAAAATAAACATAGGAGAATTTTGAAATACAAATAATTAATTGACAGAATCTCACTTAGGAATTTCTTATAAAGTTACAAAAATGTGTGTGTTTAAATGTTATATTTTAATGGGATAAAGGGAAAACCTTTTCAAGGAAAAATAAATAAAATATAAATAATAAGGAGAAGGAAGAAATAAATAAATAGGAATCATTGGAATCTCCTCAAAATTGGAGCGTGAGAAATTTCGAGGCAAAGGCCAAAGCTGACATCGAAGTTTTCGGTTTTCTTTTTCCTTTTCGAAAATCACGTAAGAAAATAACAATTAGACCGGTCAAAGGCATTCTATTTATTCGGTTGGATTTTAGCTTATTTCTCACTCCAAATTTCATTGTCACCCTTCAATTTGTCTTCTTATTACATTTCAACACCTACATCTTTAAATATTATGTCTAAATCCTTAAATTATAAGCTATTTCAAAACCCTTTTTTTTTCTTTTATCTACAACTTAAAGATTTTAACATGATTGTAGGCCCTTAATCCAAGATATTTGAAAATAAAATTATATTAATTGTATAACGAAACTTTATCTTAATATATATATATAAAAAGTTATAACAAAATGATTTCCAACTTTTCTTAATATTATGTGAACCAAATAGGTGATCACACATGAAATTAGTAAAAGTTGAAAGTGAGTTAGAGAGTGTAGAAATAATGATGATTTGGGAGTGTTGAGGAGGTGGAGGTGAATCAAAAGCAGAAGCCAACCTAAGGTATAGGTGTAGTCCTTTTATTTTCGATATTTATTTTCGATAAATAGTTAATGTAGGAACAATCATATAATACTTGTATTGTGTGGATTTTGCCTAAGAGTGTTCAACCAATAGTTTCTAAGCATGATTATGATTTTTAGAATCGATTTAAACATCTCACAATGTATCACAGCTTGGCATTTAATAATTGTAACTTGAGAATGAATCTTATAATTATTTTCTAAGTGTAATTAATAGAGAAATCATTTAACCTCTACATTGTGGTTAATGAGTTGCTTTCTTAACAAAATATATACACATATATATTTGATGAAAGATTATAAACACATTTTTTAAGAAAGCAATGGATCAACCAACGACATGAAGATCAAATGATTCTATTGATGATAACCCAATAACAATCTTGCTATATTTTATATATTAGCTAAAAATCTAAAGTTTTTATTAATTTTTTTCATGGAAGTGTAATATTATTGCATAAAATAAATTTATTTTACAAAGTTTTGATTATAGTAAAGTGAAACGATTTATTAATTATGTACATAGTGATTTAAAAATGATTTAAAGGATGGTTGCACATGTGGTGCAATCTGATCAATGGGAACACCGAAGATTTGCCTAGTTGCTAATTTGTATTAAAATATTTATATGAATATAAGATAACTATAAGGCACCCAAATCCAACAATGAAATACTAATTAATTTCCTGATAATTAATTGTGATTTGTAAGTTTGTAATCCAAATATAAACATAAAACACGACAAAATAACCATTTCTATCATATTTAAAATCAGTTTGAAATGTACATTTAATCCCTCATAATTTTAATTATATTTTCCGTACGATAAAAACTAATTTTAATGATTAAAAGCATTTTACCAATTTTATACTCTCACCAACCATGCTATGTAGCTAAGTAAAAAAAAAGACTACTTGTGCTTTTCTACAGAAGAAAGGTTCATAATATTATCTCCGTTGCATTACTTCTTAAAACACAAATAATTAAATTACTAAAGTTTATCTCATTACTGCAATGCATATTCTTCACCGTAAAGATGTGTGTTTACTTCTAATACAATCTACTGAAACATCGATCGATTATTTAAGAGTAGTTATCATCAACTTTCTTTTCTTTAATTAAATATTCAAATTTTTATACCTCAAATTTATTTATATTAAAAATGATCATAGACATTTATATAAAATAAACTATATATTAATATCTATGTATTTTAAGAAAGTGCTAAAACAAAGTCATTATCATTAAGTTGAGTTAACTTTTAGCAAAGTCGGTAAAATTTAAAAAAGCAAATGTATATTTAAAATAAGCTAAAACATGAATATCTATCTAAAATTTGCTTTGAAAATTTTAAGAGAACATTTCAGATATTAATCTTAAATTTTTTGAGTTGCAACAAATTTCACTTTAAACTTTCTAAGTCATTTTTAATAGTAGACTCCATTTTCCTTTTATCATAGATTAAATTTATGCTAATCGATCACCAATTAGTTTAAGCAAAAATCATCGCAACTTACTGTATTTCAATAATCTCACAAGTTGATATTAGTTTGATTTATAGTCAAAATTCTACCAATTTTGTAGGGTTAACTTGTAAATATTTAAATTTATTTTTTTATTTTAAAAAATGTCATATATGTATGTTTACAGTCATGAATGCATATAAGAATATACTTTATTTTCCATCATATTTTAAACAAACATTTATAAAAAAAAAAAAAAACGCAACATTTTCAATAATACTTTTGTTAAAATTGGAGATGTAATTTGAAGAAATTGAAAATTTAGTATAAAAGTATTTTTTTTTCTTTAAAAGGATTAGTTTTAAATTTAATAAATGACATTTAAAAATTCAATAGGAAAATGTAATAAGCTTAAATTACAAATATCAGTTTGACAACAAGAAGAATAAAATAGACGTGAAATGATAGTGTACAAATTATAATAAGTTAGGAAGTATAAATAAAATCCAAATTATAAATGTTATTAAAATAAAATAAATTTAAAAGAAAAAGAAGTAAGCATAAAATAATGAGGGGGGGTGGGAGAAGCGTGTGGAAGAAGGAAAAGGGCACGTGCGGGTATGAAAAGCAAAGTCGCACGTGGGAAGGAGACAGAGAGGGGAAGCGTGCTTTATTTGTGGTGTTGGGGACCACATCTCCGTCTGGGCATCTTGTCTTGTCGCTTCCCTTCCCTTTTCTCCCTTTTCCCTTTTCCCTTTTCCCTTTTCCCTTTTCCCTTTCCTTCCCTTGGTCGACGTTACGTGAACCACGTGGGGGACCTCTCTTCTCTATCTTCAATCTTCATTGCTCCTTGCTCCCACCACCACCAATAATTCATTCACATACCAGACACCCTTCTCTTTTCTCTTATTATCCTCACCATGCTTTGCATTCACAAATCATACGTATTGACACTCCTAATTGTTTATGTCAAAATCAAATACACCCCATTGTAATGATTTAACCCATCCACACAAGTTATCTTACCTGGGGTTATACTCAACTCTCTCTATAGAGAGAGAGAAAATGATCTTGGTCTTCTTTATTTCTCTTTTGGACTATAATGATTTGATAATTTCATCCTTCATCTTTAATACGGAGGAGGCGAAGGGAAAGGTTGGGTCAAGGGCCCAACTCAAACCCAATAGTTGTTAAAGAATTTATTGGTTTAAGTTTAGTTTATGTATGTTCGATTTGTGTTTTTTTTTTTAGTTAAAGAAGATGTTGGGTTAATGAATCTAAATGTCATCTAATCTATTGGGTTAAGTTATGTCCGAGTAATAACAATAGCAATTGACTCTTTAATTGTAATTAAATTTAATGAAATCCTTAAGAATTTTTTTTAGAAAAAATTAACTATATGGTCAAATTCGTCCGGAAATTAATTATATACAAACTATTTACACTAATAAATAAATAAGAAAACTCTTTACACTCTGATTTTACCGTAAAATTGTAAATAATTAGTTCATTTTTACATTTTCTTTTTACAGTTCTCCTCTATAGAATATACAACAGTAATAACTAAAAATATTTAAAATGAGTATTATATATATTCGAATATATATAATACTTTTCAATAAAGAAAATAAGAATGAATTGAAAAGTACTCTTTTGATGATGATATATTTTGTAATTAATGAATAAAGAGAATAAATACTCTTTAAACAAAATCTACAAAAAAATATGGTTTATTATAAAATATGATTATACTACAAATTTAAATAAATTTGTCAAAAAAAATGCAAATATTTAGTTATTGTTATAAATATAATTATGTCTATCCATATCCTATAATTCTCCCTTTATTTTATATTGTAACTTTCATCTCATTGAATTCCATAGTATAACTCATATGACATGTCTTATAAATAGAGGTATGTGAGTGTCTTTGTAAGACACCACAATTGAGTTCAATTGTTCTCTACTTCCTCTCTTCTTCATTCTCTTCTTTTGTGTTGTTTCATTTTATAACACGTTATCAGCACGAGCCTCTACATTTAGCATTTGCAAAAGGTAAGCTATAAAGTTAGTTTGTATTCTTGTTTTGTATTTGTGAACATTGCATGAAATACTCCATGTATACATTATGCATGGTTCAAATGTTTGAGAGTATAATCTTTTGTATCTATTTCATATTGTAATTTTACATATTATGTTTATAAAATTATTGTTTGTTAAAATTATTGTTAGTTCATAATAAGATTGTTGGTTTGGTTCATCTTAATTTATTTATGATTAATGTGATTGTTTATATTTGGTTCTTATTTCAATTATTTTAAGATCTATGTATAGTTTATAGGTTCTTAATGGTTTATGTCTATAATTTAATTGTCTACTTTCTATTAGTATAAGTTTTGTAATTGTTTTTATGATCTAAATGTTTTTATCAATTTACCTAAGCATGTTGTTTTAATATATTATGTATAAGTATGTCTTAAAATTAACATTTTTGGTATGTATTGTTGTCACAATTTTTCATAATATGATATTTATTTAAATTTTTCTTTTTATAAAGCATGTTTAACATGTTCATTAAATTTCTAATATAAGTAAATTTATTTGTTATAGTTTTACCATATCAAATCTTACCAATTTAGAATTTATAGCTTTTGATATTAATGGTGATAATTATTTATCATGGGTGTTTGATGCTAAAATTCATTTGGATACCATGAATCTTGGAGAAACGATTAAAGAAGGAAACATGGCTTCAAGTCAAAAAAAGGAAAAAATCATGATTTTCCTTCGACATCATCTTTGTGAGGGATTAAAGATTGAATATCTTAGAGTAAAAGATCCCTATAAACTATGGCAAAGCTCGATATGATTGGATGCACTTAAGGTTGCAAGATTTTAAATCAGCAAGTGATTATAATTCTGCATTATTTAAAATTTGTTCAAAATTATTGTTATGCGGAGAAAAAATTACTAACGAAGATATGTTAGAGAAAACATTTTCCACATTTCATATCTCGAATATGCCCCTGCAGCAGCAGTATCGAGAAAGAAGGTTTAAAAAGTATTATGAACTCATATCATGATTTATTGTGTCTAAACAAAATAACAAGTTATTAATGAAAAACCAGGACTCTCGACCAACTGGAGCAACACCATTCCCTAAAGCGAATACTGTATTTTCAAACAATAATGGTCGAGGTAGAGGTCGTGGTCGTGGCCGAGGCCGTGACCGTGGTAAAGAAAGAAGTAATTATACTTTCCGTGGTAATAATCATTCAAATTTCAAGAAAACCACAAATGATGATCATAGAGGAAAGACTCCACAAAATAAGAATTTAAAAAGTGGTGAAAATAAATGCTTTCGCTGTGGTATGAATGGTCATTAAACTCTTACTTGTCGTACATTCAAGCACTTAGTCGACCTCTATCAAGACTCATTGAAGGAAAAAGAAAATAATGTGGAAGTAAACTTTGCCTATCAAGATGATGTCTATGACTCTTCCAATATGACACATTTGGATGTTGGTGACTTCTTTGAGCTCCTGAAGAGAAAATTGATGTTAAGGAGTAGCAAATACTTCCTTTAATTATGATAATGTCTAAAATTGATATTTACATTATGTTTTGGTTTTTTTTTTCCTCTATTCAACGTTTTCCAGTTTATTTAAATTATTTATATTTCAACGTTAGTTTTATTTTGTTTTACCGTAAGACTTATTATAATTTTTTTAAATGAAGAGTTATGAACATTTCTCATATTTTGGCTAACTCAAATATGAATAATGAAGACCTATGATTGGCAGATAGTGCAACTACGCACACAATACTTAAAAGTAAAAATATTTTTCTACATTGACAATGCTCGAAGCAAATGTCAATACAATATCAGGTTCAACAAACTTGGTTGAAGGTTTTGGTAAAACAAACTTTATTTTGCCTAAAGGAACAAAATTCACAATTAATAATGCATTGTTCTCTAGTAAGTGAAAAAGAAACTTATGAGTTTCAAAGATATACGTCAAAATGGTTATCATGTTGAAACTAGCAATAAAAATAATATAGAATATCTTTATATTACATTTATTATTTCACATGAAAAGCGTATATTGAAAATATTGCCTGTCTTTTCTTCTAGATTATATATATCATACTCATATACGAGTAATTGAAACATATGCAACCATGAAATCGAAGTTTATAAATTTAAATATGTTTACTGTTTGACATGATTGATTGGGTCATCCAGGGTCAATAATGATGAGAAGTATTACTGAAAATTCTCGTGGACATCCGTTGAAGAACCAGAAAATTCTTTAATCCAATGAATTGTCATGCGTTGCTTGCTCTTAAGGAAAGTTTATTATTGGGCCATCACCAACCAAAGTGAGAGTTGAGTCAGCTACATTTTAGAATGAATTCATGGTGACATATGTGGACCTATTAATCCACCAAGTGGACCATTTAGATACTTCATAGTTTTAATTGACGCATCAAGTAGATGGTCACATGTGTGTTTATTATCAAGTCGAAAGCTTGCATTTGCAAGATTACTTGCTCAAATAATAAACTTAAGAGCACAATTTCCTAATTATACAATAAAAAACATTTGACTTGATAATGCTGGCGAGTTTACATCTCAAGCATTTAGTAATTGTTGCATGTCAATTGGGATATAAATATTGAACATCCTATAACTCATGTTCATACACAAAATGGTTTGGCATAATCAATTATTAAGCGTTTACAATTGATTGCCAGACCATTACTTATGAGAGCAAAGCTTCCATTATCTGTCAAGCTATTCTGCATGCAGCGTCACTTATACGCATAGAGCCAAATATTTCTCATTTGCAAATTTTTGGTTGTGCAGTATATATTCTAATTTCTCCACGACAACGTACTAAAATGGGACTTCAAAGAAGGTTAGGAATATATGTTGGATTAGATATCTTGAACCCCTAATGGGTGATGTATTTACTGCACGATTTGTTGATTATCATTATAATGAGATAATTTTTCTAACATTAGGGGGAGGAATTAAGAAGTTGGAAAATGAAATTGCCTGGAATGTATCGCTATTGTCTCATTTAGATTCTCGTATAAAGTAATGTGAACCAGAAGTTCAAAAGATAATTCATTTATAAAGTGTAACAAATCAAATGCCAGATGCCTTTACAGATACTAAGAAGTGATCAAGTCATATATTCCAACTACAAATGCTCCATCTAAAATTGGAATCCCATCTCAGTAAGTTGTCAAATCCGTGTTGCAGCAAAAGCGTGGTAGACCAATAGATTCAAAGGATAAAAATCCTCGAAAAAGAAAAGTGATCAATAGTCAAAATAATTTAATTGACACTAGGAACATTTAAGAAGAAGTCCTGGACATAATTGATGGTAAAAATGTTGAAGAGACTCAAGTAGATAACAATGAGATCTCGATAAATTATACCATGATAGGAAAAAGAGAAATAGAACTGATGTGGTTGTGGACAACATTTTTACGTATAATGTTACACATAATATCATTCATGAAAATGAGGATTCTGAACCTAAATTTGTTGAAGAATATTGTAATAGAAAGGATTGGCCTAAGTGAAAAGAAGCCATCCAAGCAAAATTGAACTCACTTTTGAAACGTGAAGTTTTTGGACCTATAGTTCATACACCTAAAGGTGTAAAACCAGTGGAATTTAAATGAGTATTTGTGCGTAAAAGAAATGAAAATAACAAGGTCACTAGATATAAAGCACGACTTATTGCACAAGGATTTTCTCAAATATCAAACATTAATTATAAGGAAACATATTCTCCTGTAGTGAATGCTATTACATTAAGATATTTAATTAGTCTGACTGTATGTGAAAAACTTGATATGCATCTTATGGATGTAGTTACAGCATATCCGTATGGATCTTTGAAAAATGAAATCTATATGAAAATCCCTGAAGGATTTAAGATACCGAAATCATATAATTCAAACTCTAGATAATTATATTCAATCAAATTACAAAGATCATTATATGGATTGAAATAATTAGGACGAATGTGGTAGAATCGCTTAAGCGAATATTTATTGAAAGAAGGCTATCAAAATAATCCAATTTGTCCATGTGCTTTTATTAAGAAATCACAGTCAAGATTTGCTATTATAATAGTATATGTTGATGATTTAAATATAATTGGAACTCCTAAAAAACTTTCAAAGTCAATATAATTTCTTAAAAAGGAATTTGAGATGAAAGATCTTGGCAAAACAAAATCTTGCCTTAGCTTGCAAATCGAGCATTTAGACGATGAAATTATTTATTAATCAATCGACATATACAGAAAAGATTCTAAAAAGATTCTATATAGACAAAGCACACCCATTGAACATTCCAATGGTGGTTAGATCACTAGATGTGAAAAAAGATATCTTTCGACCTCGAGAAGATAATGAAGAATTACTTGGTCGTGAAGTATCATACCTTAATGCAATAGGTGTACTAATGTACCTTGCTAATAACACGAGACTAGATATAATATTTTCAGTAAATTTATTGGCAAGATATAGTTCTTCTCCAACAAAAAGACATGGAAATGGAGTTAAGCAGATACTTCGTTATCTTCGAGGGATAATTGATATGGGTTTGTTTTATTCAAACAAATCAAACTTTGATCTGGTTGGTTATGTAGATGCTCGATATTTATCTGACCCACATAAAGTAAGATCTCAAACATGTTATCTGTTTACATGTGGAGAAACTGTTATATCTTGGCAATCTGTAAAGCAAACCCGGCCACTTCATCGAATCATGCAAAAATTCTTACAATTCATGAAGCTAGTAGAGAATGTGTATGGTTGAGGTCAATGACTCATCATATTTAAAAAACATGTGGTTTTTCTTTCAATAAAAATCTACCAACAGTATTATTTGAGGACAATATTGCATGTATAACATAAATTAAAGGAGGGTATATAAAAGGAGATAGAACAAAGCATATCTCACAAAAACTCTTCTATACACATGACCTTGAAGAAAATGGTGACATCAGTATTCAACAAATTTCTTCAAAAGACAACTTAGTGGACTTATTCACAAAGGCATTACCCACATCAACATTTAAAAAGTTTAGTGCACAACATTAGAATGCGACAACTCAAAGAACTCAAGTGATGTATTCACAAGGGGGATTAGATATATTTCCTTCAAGAAATAGAAATATTGTACTCTTTTTCCCTTTACTATGGTTTTTCTCATTGGGTTTTTCTAGCAAGGTTTTTAATGAGGCAGTTATTAATATATAAAATGACGTACTCTTTTTTCTTCACTAAGAAACTCTTTTTTCTTCACTAAGAATTTTTCGCATTGGGTTTTTTCCTAGTAAGATTTTAAGCAGACATTTATTTTATATAATATGGATATCTAAGGGGGGAGTATTGTAAATATAATTATGTAGATATCCATAACCTAGATACCAATCTTCTATAACTCTCATTTATTCCATGTTGAATTTCATAGTGTAACTCATACCATGATATTTCTATAAATAGAGGTATGTGGGTGCTTTTGTAACACACATCACAATTGAGTTCAATTGTTGTCTACTTTCTCTATTATTTTGTTTTGTTTCATTTTCTTTATTGTTTTATTTTTTTTTGTCCCTTATTTTATAACAGTTATGATATATATTTTCTTTAGATTGTTTAAATAATAATAATAAAAATTCCTTCAAAATTTGATCTTTCACTCTGTTCGCCAACTGCCAACCGCCACTTTCTCTCTCTCTTCCAAATTGGAACCGTTTTGCATTAACTTTACGCTGATTGACATTTATAAAATCTGCCGCATTGCATCTCTTTCTATGTATCTTCTCATCTTCCTTCGTAGTCTTACGCCATGTCAAAAGGAACTATAGGGAAAGCTGCTGAGAACGAAAATGTTCAATTTCTGGAGAATGAGAACCGTAAAGAATACACCTCCAGAACTGCACCCACTCGAGCCAAGCGAGTCGAGGCTTCCAAACCTCTTTCCCTACCGCAATACTTCGAGGATAAGCGCAATTTGGTTATTATTTTTATTCTGCATTCGTTACGTTTTATCCCAATCTCGAGGGGTTTTCTTTTCGTTATTTGGGTTTTAGTAGCATAACTTAGTAAATCTTATAGAACAGTAGTGTAGCAAGCAACTTTCTGGAATGTGCTTCCGCATTTTGCTTATTTGTTGTGGTAATTGAATGTTTTGGTTTTTGAGGAGTTTATTGCTCGTTGTAAATGTGGTAGAGATGTGTGCGCTATTTGACTTTATTGCTTCGGGATGTTATTTGTAGTGGATAATATCTGATCGAGTTTACCTACTTGTCTTATTCAGGAAGACTTGTGGATGGCGGTATTCCCCGTGGGAACAGAGGTTTGTATCTTATTTATAATGTTGGGTTTTTGTTCTCTTTTGGGTTAGCAATTGAATTTTGTCTCTAACGCTTTGTTGGTTTTATATTATCAGTGGGATCTACTAGATTCTGTTTATCAGTACAATTGGAATTTCTCAAATCTTGAGGTGAGTTATATTCTATTGTCTTTGCAATTCTTATTCGACTATGATGGTGGATGTACTCTGTTGCCTTTGGAATTCCATCCATAACTTTTGTTTCATGGCTTAATGCAATTCTTTTACAGAAATAGCCAAGTTGATAAGCTGAAATTTCAAATATTTATATTAAGTTGCACTCAACGAAGGTGAATGTTTTTTCCATGAACTGTCGTATTCCATCACATTGTAAATCTTCTCAAAAGAAGAAAAAAATGATGTTAAATTATAAGTCTAGCGCAAACTTTATTTTATATGTTAAATAGGTCTTTAAACTTTCAATTTTGTGTTTAATAGGATTTTTTTATCACTTTCTACCTACAAAATTGAATGTTTATACCTATTAAACATAAACATGGTAGATATCCATAAGCTACAAATGATAACATTTGAATATTTGTCTTCCTGAGGAGTTTATGAAGGAGAAAGTTAGGGAGGCAATGAAAGCTAATCGAGAGGCAAGTTGTAATGAATATTCTACTTCAGTTCAATTTTACTTATTTTTCTTATTTTTTATAACTCTTTTAATGGAATCTTGATGATTGTACCTCTTTCAGGAAGAGGAAGCTCGTGTAAAGGCGTGCCTAGAAATGAGTGAGAGAAGAAAAGCAGCATTTGAGAAAATGAGGTTCTATAAGTTCTACCCAGTTCAAACACAAGATAGCCCTGATGTTTCCCACGTTAAGGTAACACAACACATTTTTAACGTTGGTTTTAATGGTCTGGTCTCATAAGGAAATCTGAAAAAATCAATGCTCTTGATCCGTTCCTAGAGATAAACCATATCTTGTGTTTAAATTTGAAATCAAGATTTAAAATGTTTATACACGATTGAAGACTTGGATTTAATGCTTACTTTTTGTTTTTGTGATGACTTTTAACCATTTACTTTGTGTTGTCTCTTGTATTGTGTCCATTGGCTCATAGTTTGTAAAAACCTTTAACCAATAATTTAATCAGTACTCTACATGTTTTGCTCTCCGACTGGATATCTTTGTCTCAAATGCTAATACTAATCCTTTGCGTTAATTTTGTTTCCTCCGGTGTTACCTTCAGACTAGATATATAAACAGGTATTGTGGAAAGGCTAATAAGGTTTTTTGATTTGCGGATCAGAAGGAAAGAAGTTTCGTACGTTGCTTGATGGTCATCCAACCAACAGTTCGAATATTCAAGTAGTACATACTTCTCAATAAGAAAGTCTAGGAGGGAACTCTTGTGCCCACCCATCTCATTACAACTCCATCGTAGGATCTTATTGCTGGTTTACACTGTAAAACCGTTCTAACGGTCAACCCCTTCAATTATTTATTTATTTATATATTTTTTAGAGTCAGCCTTTCAATTCTTAAGATATTTACACTGGAAGAATCAATAATTAATGTTTGCAACAGATTGGTGAAAGTTTCTGTAGTTCTTTAATGTTATATCTATGCTTTTCTTGCTTATAAATTTTTATTCATACATTGCTGAACACTGAGTAGACATCCTCTTACTATTCAAAGATTGATAATTAAACCTCATTATGCCATTCTCAACCTTTGAAAAAGATTAAAGA
>JBBPDI010000029.1:6198826-6213431 GCA_037974545.1 Cucumis variabilis | reverse complement strand
ATGTAAAGCCTCCATTTCTGTGGTGATGCTTTGAGTTGATGTGGCTTGCTTATCTAATGCACTTTGGAAATTTATAGTAACTTTGTTCACTCTCTCTAATTCCTGCTTCAACTCCTCGATGCACACTTTTTAAGCTTCAACTTCACTATGCACAGTAGCAATATCTCTCAGTAATCTTTTGTTTTTCTTTCTAATCTAAATAGCTTCAATGTTCAACGAATCCATGTCTTCTTCCAACTCTGATTGTCTTTGAAGATGTCGTTTTGCTTCTTCAAGTTGCCTCTGAGAAGTTATAGCTTGTTACACCCATCGCTTGACTTCTTCCCTCAATCCTTCATTCTCCATTGCTAGGACGTGATTCATTTCTCTTAACCATTTCGAATCCTTTTCCTGATTATCATGATTTATCTTAGAACTGATAGGGTTTGAATATTGTGGAACAATAGCGAAATCAAATCCATTTTTAGCAGCTCTTCAAATGTCGTACTGATTCGTAGTTCCCTCACAATGTCGCAGACTCTTCATTCTTCTTGCAACCTTCCATGCTTCTACTGCTTCTTGCACCTTGACAATTATCTCCTCAGCCTCGTACAAAAAATCCCAATCTTCCAATCCATAGATGACTGATGCAAATTGCTTAGACCATGTCTGACGTAATACCAATAAAGGAGAATAAGCAATCCCTCCCCATAAACCTAAAAGTGGGATAAATAACAACTGTCCGCAGCAGTACATTAAAGGACTTGTCGGTACCCACGGTGCTCTCCAAACTATTTCTTCTATCGTCATATGACCAAGGAAATGCATCCAGAATGAAAGGTCCAAAGTCTTAGGATTCCATTGTATAGCATTGAAGTCCTTAACAGTATTCTCGTAATGTTCCAAGGGCTACTAAACTATATCCGAGGACAATCGAACTCACTTGGGTATTTCAAATGACTGGAAATCTATATGAAAAGCATTGGAGCGCAAGCGAAGAATTTTCCTTTGCCTTGGACTCGACAATAGCTCAATGATCTGAAAGTTTCTGCTAGGATTGAGATGGTCGGATTAGCTCCTTTTTCTATTCCATCAAAGAACTTAACCACTTCTTCTTCTATGTACCCCTTGATTCTTGGGAAGATAACTGCACCATAAATTCAGAGTGCCAAAAGAGACAGACCTTTTTTCCCCGGTAAACATCCACGAGTGAGATTAATTAAATAATCAATAGGAATACAACTTCTTCCTTCCTTGGTCTTCATTTTCTCCTTTATTCCAGATGCATGAACATTACCCATAAACTTGGATAAAGACCTTTGCAGTGTTAATTTTTTATCATACACATAGACCTTGCTTCTGATGACATGTGGTATGCTGATCAATGCTTGGTATTCTTCTAAAGTACGGGTTAAATCAAATGTGTTGAATGTGAAACATTTTAACACAAGATCCCAAAAATGCACCAATGCTTGTAGAACATGTGCATTAATGCTGGTATACATGAGGTCAGCTATATTCCCATATGCCTTTATAAACTCCATTTATGCTCCTCGATCAAACTCTCCCACAGGCTCTTCAGACCTTCCATGATGTTTTTTACTGTCCCTAAGCGACATGTCTAAGGAAGCGAAAGTTCTAAACTTTTGGGCCAAACTGTATCTTGCTGCAACTTCTCTGACCATTGGGCCACACCCTCCCATGAGTCTTCACTAGGGAAATCTTGGGCAATTAGTTTGGACGAATGGGTGTCTACCATCCTAAGGTTGAACAAAAGAAGAGTATGAATGTGAGACATAGATAAATGCAAAAAGGCTCAAGCAATTTAGTGAAGTTAATGCTAGTGTCTTATATAACACATGTCCTCAAAATGGTGTATAATCACACTTGATCACACAACCAAATTGAGTGAGAACTTTTCATGTGTCTGCACGGGAGCAACAACTCCTCGAAGGTCGAACACTACTACATTCTCAGATCTAATCCTATGAGGTAGAACCCGGGTAGAGGGCTTGTGCTAGTGTGTGAGAAAAATATAATAAGGTGGAAAACTTAACATTTAAAAAAAAAACAAGGATATGTGAATCATAATGAGTGAAGCCAAATATAAGACCTAAAGGATGAAAGGCCTCCAATTTGATCACAACTATCACATGCGATTGCATGACCAAATTGAGTGAGAATTTTTCGTGTGCCTGCACGGGAACATAAGCTCCTCGAAGGCCAACACTACTCCATCCTCGTTTCTAATCCTATAGGGTAGAGCCTGGGCAGGAGGCTTGTGATTGTGTGTGAAACAATAATAAATAACATGCTAAAAGAAAAAAGAAATAATCAATAAAAGACAACGATAAATAAATAAATATAAAAAGATAAAGACAAAAGAAAAGGCCAAACTCTCAAGGTGGAACCCCAAGTCCCCAGTGGAGTCGCCAAGCTGTCGCCACGTGTCCGAGATGACGCGGAGCAGCCAACGTCCTCAAAAGAGTTTTTTTATTATTATTATTTAAAAGGAAAACAGGAGTCGCCACCAATCTTTTTTGGGTGTGATTGGACACCAAAATAAAGTAAATCATTTTTTTTAAATGGTCTGCGAAAAATAGAGTTGGGTTCGGGAGTCATTTCTGTACAAGGAAGGTATTAGCACCCCATGACACCAGTTAAGAAAACGGTGGCCTAACTTAAAGTCTTGAATGAAATCCATTTTTTAAAAAAATATTTTTATGTCTTATTTTCTTGCTCATCATTTCAATATTTGAAACAATGATCCCATAAAATAAGTAGAATAATATTCCATTAATTAGACTATATTGAGGAAAATTCCCCACCTTAAGAAAATGAGAAATTATTACAATTTCTCAAAATCTATCATAGGCTAGTCTTCGAATAAAGATTTTTTTTAAAACGTTGATTAAATTCATTTTTTTCATGGGACCATATCTTGGACTTCCAAAGATGTGATCTCTCACCTCAAGAATTCTAGAAAATCGAACTCCCAAATTTTCTAGATTCCGTCTTAGGATTTTTTTTAGCAAAATAAATGTGAATTATTTTTTTTGAAAAAACGATTTATTAGGAAACCTTATGAAATATAGATTTATATTTTAACCCTTTTTTTTTTTAAAAAAAAAATTAAAGGATAGTTTTACAGAAAAAGTTTCTAAGCGGTCAAAAAGGAACTTTAAGAAGGATTTCAAAAATTAGATCAATAGGAAATAATATACAATAAAATCAAACATATTATTAAAAAAAATATTATTATTAATTTAATACTACATAATAATTATTATTAAGCATGCAAGGATGTAAGTTTGAAAAAGAAAAAAAAGGACAGCATGCAGAGGAAAAAAAAAAAGAGGAAAGAAGAAATAAAGAAAATAAATAAAAGAAAGAATAAAAGAAAAAGAAAAATAGAATGAAAAAAAAAGAAAGCAAGGGGTGTGGCAAACAACAACAACAACAATTAATGAAAATTAATAATAGAAATCTTTATACATATATATAGTAATAATAATAAAATAATTAAAAGAAAATAAATAGTAATCTAAAAAGAATATCAATGACAAGTCTATGAATAATAAAAAGAAAAACAATAATAAATATAAATATAATGTACAATAATAATATATATATATATTTTAATAATAACGACTTAATTCTCTCTTGCTTATTTATTTATTTTTTTGAAGGAAGAAAATGAAGATCAAGATTTTTTAAAAAATCTTATGTCCTTTTCTTTTTCTCTATTTTTTAAAAGAGAAGAAAAAGATTAAGTTTTTTTTTTACAAAAAAGAAAATTAATAATAACAATTAAAAAAAAATCAAATCTCAAAGGAAATTGCTTGTCAATGAGGTGTGGATCCTTGGGAGAGTAAATTCCTACCATATGCAACCTCTAACAAAGTCTATTTCAACACGAGATTTGACTTGCTAAAGAAAAACGTAAAAAAAAGTATAGGAACAAATAAAAGGGTAAAGGTACTAACGTAGTGAAATAAAAACCTACCTTTTTGCAGAAACTTTTCTTCCAATAGGCAGAGATTCTCTAAAAAAATAAATTTTCTCTAACAACTTTTCTCTAAAGATATTTTTGTAAGAAATTTTTCTCCTCCCCTTTTCCAAATGACAAGGGTCCCTATTTATAGAGTCGGGGTGTACCACAAATTACGAAAAAAATAATAAGAATAAAATCAAATATTGATATTATATTAATAAGTAAATTTTATTCTTTCTTAAAATAAAAGAAAATGAAATATTATGGGATTTTGTCAAAATGAAAATGATTTATTTTTTCTTAAGATAAAATAGATGAAATATTATTGGATTTTGTCAAAATGAAAATGATTTATTTCTTCCTAAAATAAAAGATATTATGGGATTTTGTTAAAATGAAAATGATTTATTTTTTCCTAAAATAAATAGAAAAAGATTTTCTTAATTCTCCCTTTTTTTTAAATGAGTAAAAAAATGATTAATTTATTTCATTTTCAAAAATAAGTTAAAAGGAATATTTTATTAATAATATTTTTTTTAAATGGATAAAAAAATAATAAAAATATGTAGGATAAAATTAGGTGGCTACAAATGTTATATAAATGCATTAACAGTTCTAAAACGAAAAATATTTTGGAATAAATTAGATTTTTAATTGAGGGGTTTACGCAATACAAATTCATTTTTACCCAAAATAAAAAAAAAAACAGTATAGATGGAAAGAAATGTACTTAAAAAAGCAATAGCTTTAATATTAGAGCCATCGATTTGATATTCATCAGCCTCACAGAGGACATCATGATATCCAACGAATGGTCCATAAAATCTTTATTGCTATTTCCATCTTTGGACTCAATATGTTCTTCAATAATCCTCTCTAAAAATTCATTAAATTCCTACAGAACAAAAGTAGCACGACAATTCAAGCCTTGAATATCAAATGAAGCAACAAAAGGAATATAATTTGCCAAATTAGGAGTAATTAATAATTCCATAGCTTCTTGTATCACTGCCTTAAACCCTCTCTCACCAAATTCCTCATCTCTATATTTCTTCCCAAACGCCACAAGTCATGTTAGCAATCAAAGAAGACACTTTCGAACTCAACCTCATAACCACACGGTCTCTCGAAGCTGTTTTAAGATAATCAACTCCCGAACCTCCTCCTTCCTCATGGATTTAAATGAGTTGACTTTAAGTGGGCTGAACAATTCAAGCGTGCACATTTTGCGGATGTTGCGCCAATACGAACCGTATGAACCAAATACCAAATCTTTTTTACCATATGACATAATGCTGGAAGTGTGGATTAGGGGCCGGCTTGCAAATACTTGGTCGTGGACACCAGCGGATTTAGTATAGATCCAAGAGGGGCTCGAGCCCCCTCAACTTTATTGTCTTTATATAATATGTATAAAGAAAACCAATTATTACAGGTAGTTTAGTGGTAACAATATCTATAGGTACGTAGTTCAAGTCTTGTGTAGTTTTTTTCGAAACCTCCGTTAATAAATTTTCTGGATCCGTCATTGTGGTGAGTCTTGAAGAACAGCTTGGCTGCGTGAAGAGATGAGACTATGATGGTGTGAACATGCCTAATTTCATGTGCATTATGGGTCCATATTTCTGAGATAAACGATGAAGATCTCTATGAGGAAGCTTTCCTATCAAATGAAGGCTTCCAAAAATGGGAAACCCTTTTGAACCAGGAGGCAAATTCTTGCCTTTGAACTCCCATGAGTGGTGTAGGAGAAACGCAATAACAATTATTGTAATAGCGATAATCACCCAAATGAAACATCTTAAAGTAATTATAGGGGTTGAGAATTTTAATTGTGAATTTTATTTTATATCACTAATTTATGTTTATATGTGTGTGTAAATTATTGCCCCTAGAATAGTTCGAACTCTATTATGTTATATGTGGTCATGATAGAGATTGAAACGAATGGAGGAAGAAAAACACGTTGCATTTTAGGACCTTACATTTGATCTTAGACCTATCTTCATAAGCACAGCCAACAATTACATTTGATCACACACACTCGTATAATTTTTTGTCTTCTCCTTTTATCGATTGTGACCTTTATTTAAAAAAAAAAGTCACATAATTAAAGATTGTGGTTTGTTATTTTCTTTCTTTTTTGTTTTATTTTTAATTGAGATATATACAACAACTTACTAACCATCCAATATTCTTTTGTTATTTTGCGATTATGGCTTCCGGTTGTAAATGGGAGATTCAATTTTGAAAGTTCTTTTTGTTACGTGAAGAAGAAAAAGCTTGAATAATTGGAAACTAGAGAACTGATGTTTAGAAAGTCTTAAACTTTCAGATATATCATAACAACATTAGAAGTTAATAGGTATCATTATTGAAAAAAGCATATTAAATTCGAAGACGGTATCTTGGAATGACCATAAGGTCATGAAGTCTAGAACAAGTTAAATCCAACTCTTCAGTCATATCCAATGTCATTTGAAAGCATCTAATCAAAACAATGCATAAGTTGAACCAACACGAATTGAACCAAAGTTAAAGTCCAATTGCATTCCATGGCAGCTTCTTCGACCAGATCCAAATGGAATCAATTGAAAATCTCTTCCTTTCACATCCACTTGACTACCAATAAACCTTTAAAGATCGAACTTATGAGGATCAATCCACAAATTTGGGTCTCTTCCAATGGCCCATGCATTTAGTATTATACGTGATTTCTTAGGTATACGAAAGCCATCAATTATACAGTCTTGAAGTGATTCGTGGGGTAATAATAATGGGGCTGGTGGATATAGACTCAAAATTTCTTCAACCACCATTTTCAAATACTCTAATTTTTCTAAATCTGATTCTTCCACAATCTTATCCAAGCCAATTTCCCTTTCTAATTCCTCTTGTAGTTTCTTCGTTGTACGTGGATGTTTAATTAGCTATGATATTGTCCATCCTATCGCAGTTGCTGATGGATAGCATATCCCATATACAATAATACACAAATATTATACATTCGACATAATTATACGCTAAATATATATATAAGTTTAACTTTTTTCAGAGAAAAAAAATAGATTTTGAACTTTTAGATATATCATTCCTACTTTGCTTTTCCTACAATATAATATTTAACGAAACTATCTAAATTTTGTTTTTCTTTTGTCCAAATTTTGTTTTTCTTTGTCCAAATTTAAGTAACCATCGTTTAATTAAACACAATAAAATAAAGTAGATTAAACAAAGAAAGCACACCAATTCAATAGATTGTACTAATTTGGTTTCTAAATTATAGAAATTGTTTAATACCGTTAAACTTTTAACTATGTATCTAATATTTTTGTTAGACATAAATTCTAATTTTATATTTAATACTTTCGATAATAAATAAAATTTTCTAAAATTTCAAAATATATTAAATTTTTTGAACACAAAATTAGAATTATTTCACATACATGGTAACATTTTTTAATTTTTTTTTTTTTAAAGTTGGAAATAAATGTGCAGTGACCTAACTCTCATTTGTCCACCATCCTGTGTCCTAATACACCCTTTTCTAGAATTTTTCTTTCATTTTCTTCCAAAGCAAATATATTGAACTTGGGGAGCACATTTTATCTTGAGAGCGCGTTTTCAGTATCCAACCCTGAAGTTCATCGTGTATTAATAATTAAGTCTCCACCAATCTTCTGTCTCCAATCCATTTCCCTGAACTACGAAGCATTTTGAGAGTTGTTGCATGTACGTCACCATTAATGAAATATAATAAAGTAATAACAATCATTCTGTGTACCGTGTGTTAATGTAGAATATTACTTAGAGTTGGCATTCATTTGCAAACGTTGTTTATTAGTTCATGTAACATGTCTTTAATGCATTTATGGCTTATGGTTACCTTCCCGGACAACACAGATAGGGTTTGAGTCTATAAAATACACAGTTTTCATTTGGCTGATGGCCCATTAATTGAGACCCAAAAAAAAGCAGACCTACTTTCTAAGTATACAAGCACAAATTTATTAACTTCTCTTCTTATGCCAAGAATTCTGAATCTTCCAAACCATGCACATCTTCAATCTGTTAATATATTGAACTCTTTAGTTATTTGAAAGTTATGTCCAACTGTTCGGCTTGTTTAGTAATTGTGAAGGCGATAAATAGGAGTAACCATTTGATCTTGAGCTCTGGGACAAGTTAATCCAAATTCTTCTGTCATATCCAATTTAACTGGTAACGTGCCATTTGGAAGCTCCCAATCAAAGCAATGGACAAGTTGTGCTATCACTAGACGAACTACTGTTAAACCCATTTGCATTCCAGGACAACTTCTTCGACCGGATCCAAAAGGAATCAATTGAAAATCTTTCCCTCTCACATCCACCTGACTACCGATAAACCTTTCAGGAAAGAACTTTTCTGGGTCAATCCAGAAGTTTGGGTCTCTTCCAATTGCCCATCCATTTACTATTATACGTGATTTCTTAGGAATATAAAAACCATCAACAATGCAATCTTCAAGAGCCTCATGTGGAACTAATAATGGAGCTGGTGGATGTAGCCTGAGAATTTCCTTAACGACTATGTCCAAATATTCCAAGTGATCCAAGTCAGTTTCTTCCATCTTTCTATCCAAACCCACCACTTTTTCTAATTCGTCTTGTATTTTCTTCATCACATGTGGATGTTTGATGAGCTCAGGTATTGCCCATCCAATAGTGGTGGTGGAAGTGTCCATTGCGGTCACTAGCAAATCCTAAAATTGGGTCAAGCTAATTAGAACCAAGAACTTAATAAAATTTAGGAGCAATTAATTTTATGCATACTTTTTGGTGGCAGTATTCAGAGATATATCATATTCTTTCAAAAAAAAAAAAAAATAATAATCAGAAAAGCATGCTATTTTGTCATGACCATAGTAAGCCATAATTCTCTCGACTTCTTTATTTAATACGTAGGAAGTTTACTTACAAGGATTATAGCTTTGATGTTAGATCGTTCAATCTGATACTCGATTTCTTGGGAGTCCATGATTTCCAACATGACATCCACAAAATCCTTCGTCTTATTCTCATACTGGGATTCAAGATGTTCATCAATAATCCTCTCTAAGAACTCATCAAATATCTTACTAACAACTTTTGAGCGACGGTCCAACCCTTGAAGATCAAGTACTGCAATTTGAGGAATAAAATCTCCCAAGTTAGGACCAGCCACTATCTGCATAGCCTCTTGTATCACAGACTTGAAACCCCTCTCACAAACTCTTGGTCTTTATATTTCTTTTCAAACACCATCAAACATTATCTGTGTTGAGAGAACATATTTTGGAGCTAAGATTTATAATGACACGTTTTTTTGCAGCATCTCCAAGATAGTCAACCAACAAACCAAGCTCTTCCATTCTCATTGATCTGAAAGATTTAACTTTCACACTGCTCAGCAATTCGAGTGTGCACATTTTACGCATATTACGCCAATAAGGGCCATACTGAGCAAACCCCAAGTTCTTTTGACCGTATGACATGTACTTGGAAGCCTGAACAAATGGGCGACTTGCAAAAACAGTATCATAGGTTTTGAGAAAAAGCTCAGCTGCTTGAGGAGAAGAGACGATAATAGTGGGTACAAGGCCGAGTCTCATGTACATAATGGATCCATATTTTTTAGATAAACTTAGAAGATCTCTATGAGGGAGCTTTCCTAGCAAATGAAGGCAGCCAAAAACAGGAAACCCTCTAGGACCAGGAGGCAATTTGTTGGCACTTCTATATAGCCTTGTTCTCCATAGAAGAGCAAGACCAAACAATGCAACGGGGAGAAAAATCCAAGCCATAAGGAGACTCAGATTTTATGGTGAGGTAAAATTTCACACATACAAGGGTTTTGGAGATTGGGTTCTTTTAAAAGCAGAATGGCCGTCCAAGTGATGAATTCAAGGATCAAAGCCTGCCACGTCTTCCATAATATGTAGT
Organism: Cucumis variabilis; assembly: GCA_037974545.1. Lineage (NCBI taxonomy): Eukaryota > Viridiplantae > Streptophyta > Magnoliopsida > Cucurbitales > Cucurbitaceae > Cucumis > Cucumis variabilis. Next base: position 6,203,495 of record JBBPDI010000029.1, on the reverse strand, counting down.
ACTGGAATTTTTCTAAATAATATGTATGACGTTTTTTTAGTGCAATTTTGCTTTTTCATTATTCTTTATTAAAAAACATTAAACTTACTGTATGTAATTATTGGTTTTTTGTTTAATCAATGTATCTGATCACCTAGTTTTTGTTTTGTTCTTTTTCCTACAAGATGAAGAGCAAGGAGCCAAGGAGGTTGTCTTTAATGTATGCTGTTTAGTTTCATATGAAGTCAAGAGATGAAAATGATAGGTTTTACCTCAATGAATAATGATACACGAATGCTTTTCAGATTCTATGGTTTAAACACTACAAATTTTGAAAGCAACAGTTTTGTCAATGCTTTCACTGAATTCCTATTTTAAATTTAAAATTTTAAAATGCAGATTTATATCAAATAAATATATTCAAACATTTAGAAATATAACATATCAAATTCATTCTATTTTCAAAAGTTAAAATATAGATTATGTATATTATAAATTATATAATATTATGTTATGTAATAATTATACAATTTTTTATTGCAAAATCTATCATTTTTTACGAAACTTATTTAATTTTTTTGCTATATTTTATATTTATTTATTTGTCAACCACAATAATTTCTCAATCTTTTAACATAAATGTTTCTAAATAAATTAATAATTGTTTATCATCAACTAATATTTAATAAACAACTATAACTACTTTTATGATTTAGAAATATAGATACAAACACATATTAAACAATTGTTTGAATTAAAATTTAATTTCTAAATTTAGAACGAAAACGTACATACAAAAATATGAAAAACAACTTTGCTTTTATTTTTTTTCGAAAAATATACGATGGGTCAGTGGGTGCACCGGGACATCTCCACTAGGTGGACACCTCCTTAGCACCCTCATCATTCCTGCTTCATTGATAAAAAGAGAGACATACAGGAAGCAAGGAATACAAAACAGGCTAGAGATAAGCCTATGTGACCCGAAAACAAGACTAGCTGAAAAAATTAAAAAGCATTAAGATTCAGAGTGATGCTGCTTGAGGAGTAGTTTTTGAAAGCGGGGGATCGGCTAGTCCATAATCCGGTGAGCGCTTGAATATCTTCCCAAATAGCCAGCGTAGATTTTTCTTTACCATTAAAAATTCTCTTGTTTCTTTCTAACCAAATAGACCAAAGGGAAACCACCATCATATTTATGTGAATGATCTGTTTTTTTGATTTGGGTCTATTTCTATAGATATATTTGCACAGTAGAGTAGTATTGTCAAAGTTAACATGAAGATTTAGTAGATATCCAACCTTTCCCCAAATGTCTTTGCTATAAGGACAGCTACTGAATAGGTGGTTTCTATTTTCAACATTTGTGTTGCATAGCACACACCAGGATGGGCTTAAATTCCAATTTGGGAGCCTTTTTTGAAGGACCTCAACCGTGCTTATACATTCGTGAAGAAGAGTCCACATAAAAAATTTACACTTTTTTGGAATGGTGGACTTCCATATATTCTGGTATATTTCCAAATCAGTGTTGTTTTGTTCCCTTTGTAGTCTATCAAAGATGTTTCGTTTAATTGAAGCTATGGAGAAGCACCCATTTGTATTTAGTCTTCACATTGGAGTGTCTCTGTCTTGAGATGTCATGAGAGGGTGTAGAATATTTTTCAGATTTTCCCATCGCTGTATCTCTATACTTCTCAATGGTCTTCTGGGGAATAAATCCCAATCCATGGTTTCTTCGTTCCACATATCCTTGACCGAACTCTGTTTCTTTATAGTAATTGTGTACAATCTTGGATATTGTATTGAAAGGGGGCTTTGCTCATGCCAGCTACAATGCCAAGAAGAGATGGCTTCCCCATTGTTGATCTTCCAATTTATCTGCGGAAGAAACCATTCTGTACCCTTGATTATAGATCTCCAAGGAGCTTTCTGACTGCTATATTTGCCCTTTGCAGGAATGTCCCCCAGATAGGATTGTTCATATTTAGCCAGAATAATTCTTTTCCATAGCGGATTTGCCTCGTTTAGAAATCGCCATAACCATTTTCATAGCAGAGCAAAATTTGTATCTTTAACATTGTTGATGCCGAGACCCCCCTCGCCTGTATGTGTAGTTACAATCTTCCAATTGATGAGATGGATATTGTTTTTTTCTTTTGAGTTATTCCACAAGAAGTTCCTTCATATTTTCTCCATATTCTTGTAGACCGAAACTGGTGCTTTGAAAACAGAGAGGTGGTAATTTGGGATGCTAGCAAGAGTGGAGTTTATGAGGGTCAGTTTACCTCTCTCAGACAAGTATGAATACTTCCAACTGTTGAGTTTCTTATGCATTTTTTTACTGACATCAGCCCAAAAGTTCCCTGATAAAGGTTTGCCCCCTAGTGGAACACCCAAGTATTTTATAGGCAAGTACTGTAAAGTAATGCCCCATTTAGCCGCTACCAAGTTGGATCTGTGCGCATCAGTATTAATAGGAGAGATGGTAGATTTACTGAGGTTGATATTGAGGCCTGAAGTCAATTCAAACAAATTTATTGCATTCCTCATATTTTCAATTAAGTCGTCGTCATCCTCCACGAAGAGCAAAATGTCATCTGCAAAAAGCAAGTGAGTAAGGTTTTGTTTACCATTTATATTGATTCCTTTAATCTTCTAGTTTAAGCTGAGAAAGTTTAGAATGCTGCTTAGGTAGTCCATTGCTATAACAAAGATGAAAGGGGATATCGGATCTCCTTGTCGAATACCTCTAGTGGGCTATATTTTACCCCTGGGTTTTCCATTGAGAATGATTGAGTACTAAGCACTAGAAACACATGATTGAATCCATTTTCTCCACTTGTGTGGATATCCTTTCTTGTTTTACATGAAACCAATAAAAGTTCAGTTGATTTTGTCAAAAGTTTTCTCAATTTCTAGCTTGATAACATAGCCTCTCTCTTTTTTGACTTTCCAGAAATCACAATCAATATGGCATCGGTAATTTGTTTACCTCTCACAAAAGCCATCTGATTCTCTGAGATAGTTTTAGGAAAAGTTTCTTTAAGCCTTTCTGCTAGTACTTTTGCAATAAGCTTGTATAAACTCGTGGTAAGGCTAATCGGTCTGTAATCTGATGCCATGGAGCATCTCTCCTTTTTAGCTATAAGCACAATATAAGGTACAATCTGATGCCATGGAACAACTTTGCTTTTATTAAATATCTTATTTTCAAATTTATGTTTTGAAATTAAACTTCTAAATCGTTTCACCCAACTCTAAATTTTAATGAATTCTTACTTTGTGTTTTAAAAATAACATAAATGAGGTATATGATTGAAATTTGAATATAGTTTTGATTGCAAACTTGAAGTTTTAAAAGTTGGGTTATTAATTCTGTAGCACGTTTAGAAAGCTCAAAAGGAAAATCGAAATCGACGGTAGTGAGTGATAAAATCGTTTTGTCTTAAATTTCTATTAATTATATCAAAAATCAAAATGAGATAATATTAACAATTTCATCTAATTGAAGTTAATAAAAGTCGACTTCACACTTTAAAACACATGAATTTGCTATTATTTTGGATAATCATGGAATACCCTTATAGGATAGTTAAAAAATTGTAAATATAATAAAATTTGTTAAAATATGTTTTTGATAGACTATAAACACTTATGATAGAAATTTATCATTAATAATTGGGATAGTTGTAAATATAACAATTAGGTTCAAAATAATTAAGTATATAGGATATTTTGAAAACATTGCAAATATAGCAAAATCGGTCAAAGTTTTAATCATAGAAGTCTACTACTGATATACCATGTTATAAATATTGGTGTCTATCAATGATAAAAGTCTATCATTTATACATTTTGCTATATTTGCTATTTTCTTAAAAATGTTGCTATATACTTTATTTCTAAAATTGCCACCAATTATAATTAATGAATTATCATTAATTATTATTATTTCAAAAATTGTTATTTTTTTTCAACCAACGAGGTGGGAAGTAGCTGATTTCAACGTTTGACAAAGTTAATTGAATGGAAAGATAGATGAAAGCTAATTTTTGACCCACTCATATAGTTTTAATTAAATAATTGTTACTACTGCTTCTAAAAATTTCGGAGTAGCATAACTTTGTTGTTAGTTATACATTAGGGTCCTTAGTTGTAATATTACCCTTTCTCCTCATCTTAATTATGATTAAACAACCTTATTACAAGCTAAGCATGCTAGTTCTTGTCTTTTCTTTATTTTGTTTGCATTCACCATTGAACCTAACATATATTATAAAGATCATATGCTTTATCTTAGTTATGATTAAACAACCTCTTACATCCCACAGAAAATCATCCTTCCCTCTCACCAAATACCTATCCTACAATATCTATACTCACAGCGATAAAAACTACCTTCTAAATATCACTACCATATATGAACCTGCCTATTATCACCAAACCATGAGCCAACACATGAGTAGTGTAGAAGAAACGCAAGAACAATTATTGTAATAGCGATGATCACCCAAATCCAAGCCATTCTTTTAAGTACTCAATCAACAAATCAAGTTCGTGTGAAGAGTTGATTTTAAGGTTACTAAGCAATTCAAGAGTGCACATTTTATGCATGTTGCGCCAATAAGGGCCATATGGGGCAAAAACTAAGTTCCTTTGCCCATAATTCATTTGGTTTGAGGCTTCT
>JBBPDI010000029.1:5750502-5761399 GCA_037974545.1 Cucumis variabilis | reverse complement strand
TAAAATATCAACATACTTTAAATAACTCATGAAATTCAAAATCATGCATTAATACCATATATTATAACATTTATAATCTATAAAAATGTCTGAACATGCTTAGAAAATGCAAGTAAAATATAACACTTATATTTAAGAAGGGGCGTTTTTAAAAATAGCAAAATAAATTAAAATATTTACAAGCTATTACAAAATTTTAGATTTTATCACTGATAGTCTTTTATCACTGTAGTATATCAATGACTATCAGTGATAGAATTTGCTATAGATTGTAAATATTTAGTAAAATCTACTATGTTTAATAATTCTCCATTTAAGAATGATGCATGATAATTATAATCATAATGTGAGATTTTAAACTATATGACATACATTATGCATATAATTAATTTAATCAAATATCACATGTAATAATAGATTAAAAAATAGACCAAATTTGGCACCCCTAAAAAATAATCAAATTAATATAATCATATTATATTAATTTAATAATAAAATTTGTCATAGGTTGTAAATATTTAATTTATTTTGTTATTTTTGAAAATACCCCTTAACTAAAATAGAAAAAAAAATTTAAAAATTGCAAATTGTGCCCATGACCTACTGCATCAATAGTGAATGAACAACCACTACACTAAAAACCTATTAATGGTACTATAAATACGCGCAAAAAGAATATATTTCTTTCAATTTTTTTTTTTCATCGCATCTTCATAGCAACTCTTGTCATCGAATGATACGTACTTACAAACTCGATTATAAAATTAAAATGACCACAACAACAAGCCCTTACATCAATCAAATTAATGAAAAATTGTAATCTAATGTGCCAAAATCGAAAACATCTATTTTGAAAATTTCATTCATAATGCAAAAATCATACCTAACCAATGCAAAAAATTTAAAAATTTTCAATTAAAATTTGAGATGGCTGGAATACCAATTGAAGGGATAAAAGCCCTTGGTAGCAAAAGATTTTACAGAATCATTACTCAATTTAATTTAAGAATCCCAAAATACCAATACATTGGCAAAAATTAACTAAGAAAATAATTTTCTTATTAAGCATAGTTTAATAAAGGGGTATTTTTAAAAATAGTAAAATAAATTAAAATATTTACAAGTTATAGCAAAATTTTGGATTCTATCACTGATAGTCTATAAACACTATAGCATATCAATGACTGTGAGTGATAGAATTTGCTATAGGTTGTAAATATTTTGTAAAATCTACTATTTATAAAAATTCTCTTTTAATAAAGTATAGATTAGAGAGAAAAAAAAGTTATGTAGTTTAGATTCTATGAATTTACTAAATCTCCAAATTTGGGGACACCACCCATTAGACCCCTTCCTATCATCTAGTATGACGTTGGTTTAAGAGAATCAATTGAGATGAGAAGAGTTAGAGAGCAAAAATATTGGTTATTTCTTAATTAAGAAAAAGTGTTAATTTTTTGCATATTTATAACTCCTTTCCTTATGAAAGTAGGAGAGAATAATGAGATTCTATTAATTTAAGATATATTAAATTAATGAAAATTTCAAGTCAACTAATTCATTCATTCAACAGTTAATAATTAACTAATCATATTTAATTAATATGAATATTTCTTCAATATCTCATAGTTTTAAATTATTTTAATTAAATACTTTTAATTAATTCTCCAATTACTTAATAGCTAAATTAAATATCTTATATTTAACATAATATTTGAATCATATTCAAATACAAATTTCTCTCATAACCAATAATTTTAATAGGAATCCAATTCACATTAAATTAATATTTGAACTCATTCAAATATTTTATCTCTTATAAATTAATTTTGAATCATATCCAAAATTAAATTTTTATAATAAAGTTTGATTAAAATATAAATTTTATATTATAATGTATCACTAAACTTTATACTAATTTACAAAGTAAATTGAACATTTCAAATTACAACCAATATAAATAAATCTCATTATCCTTTACAAGCTAGGAAGGGGACTTAATTAGACCTACATATCAGAAGCTACAACAATATGAGATTTTGGCTAAACTCATTAACCACATAAATCAATATTCGTTAACTGTGTGTACACTCCACTAAAGACTTACAGCTGAACTCTTCTTATTGTAGATATATTTCTGTGTCTATGAATATAGACTAATAACAGTAAGTTAGTCCTTCATGAGTGTTTGTAACACAAGTTGGGTCAATCTATCGTTTTACCCCTAGATAACCTCTAGTCCTTAAATATCAGTGCTCCTCTAATGAACAACATGTTTATGGTCCAACCACTAACAAAAATCCTTTCATGCCATAGGGAGGATAGGGCCCTTTGTTCAAGTTTTAGAGACACCATTTAAGTAAACACTCATCTACTTACCCTAAAGTTGGGAAGGAGTAAATTTTATATTATGTGATTATGTTTCCAGCTCCCCACTCAATCTTGTCTCCAAAATGATAATCATATTTAGTTGGCAATCTGGCCACTTTCACCCGTACAAATCAAATGACAATACCTCGCAAACAAGAGTTCACCTACACAAACGTATTAGATCATTGTGTTTGTATCAAATACAAAGTGAGTTGTATCCATAGTGTTACCAGGATAAGGTACCCAACCTTATCTAGGTACAATAGATCCTTTAAGCTGATCTCAAACATTGACCTCCGTATATCTCTACATACTATTCAAGACTCATCAAACAGCTTAGGATGTTAGTTTATGGTATTTGGTTATTAAGACAAAACTAATAGTATAATCAATAACATTTATTGAAAATATAATAATAACACTTTATTAATAACGAAAAATGGATTATATTTACAATCTATGAGTTTTAGGATATAAATCCCAACAACTACAACATGCACATTTCTCAAATTCATATAAAGATAACTTAAGAATAAGATTCAACCTACTCATGTTGCTAATTAATCTTTTATTAATATGACAGAGTCTAGCATGCCAAACGTTAAAAGTAGATAATATGTAAGCAGAAGATAAATTCTTATTCATTTCCAAATTCAATTTAAACATTCCATCAGTAGCATAACCATTTCCCACAAATACATTATTTTTTGTTAAGGTATATGATAACTTGTATAAAATACAAGTTATTATGGCCTTTTAGATAGAATAATGGGACAAAAATGTGTAATAAGGGTGTCAAAATGTGTAGTTTATGTTGTAAATGCATAAATATTTAGAAATAAACTTTACATAAGCAATATGCTTGCTTTGTCCTATTTTTAGTGTCTAAACGTAGGATTATCAGTAAAAGAAGAAGTTGGCAAATTGTAGAAGAACTCGTGTGAAAATTAGGTGAGAGACCACAACAAAATGCCAGAAGAGATTCGTTAAATGAGAAAAGTGGTAGATGAAGTTGATGTGGCTTGACAAGGTGGGCACTTTTGATGCTGACATGTTCAAAAGATTAGATTTTCCACCTAAATCTGCTTATAAAAAGGAACTTCATCCTTACCATGAAGTGAAGGCTAGACGTTTGGATGGACCAACCACCAGACGACCTGAATGGGCTAAAACCCTCAGGAGCGGACCTATTAAGGGGTCAGGGGGGCACGTGCTCCACCCTCACATTCTCGATTTTTATATTCTAATATTAATTTTAAAGTGTTAAATTACAATATATATTAAATAATGCTAAATTTTAACATATTATGCCTTTAATTTAGTGGTTATGCCCCTCTTTTGAAACCCATAGGTCATGGGTTCAAAACTCATCTACTACAACTATTTTTTTTGTTGTTAATAGTGCCTCCCTATATATGATTTCTAGATACGCCACTGAAAATCATAGAAAAAGTGTCTCCCTCCATATGATTTCTAGATACGCCACTGAAAACCGTAGAGAGAGGTAGTCTCTCCACGTAAAGTGTTTCTTCCTCTTCTTTGGCCAATTTGTAGAGTGAAAGCTTAAGGGCTGAGTGAAGAAGAGTCCATCCTCCATTTCTCCCAAACTTGTAATGTCACTTTTATTCTTACTATTTTTTTTATTTCTTTTACATTGTATCTGTTCATATCGTACAATAGCCGAAGGCCTTTATTATTTTATACAATGTAAGTTTACACCTCACTCAATCTATTCATCTTTTTACTACTTATTTATCATTGTGTTATTTGTAGTGTAGGATAGGATGATTTACTTATAATTCTTATTATGTTAGTTGAACTATTTTCATCACTTGGTCACTGTATATAGTCAACTACTCGAGAAGGGCAAGTAGCAAGGATATGGCTAACACACACAAGGAAGAGTTTTCTCCTCTACAAGATAGCTTCCATCATTTGTATCCCAGAAGGTGAACAAGTGTGGACATTAGGCGCTGAAAGGTTATTGTTCTTAAACATAGAGTCCTATAAGTTTTATAGGTAAACACTTCTAAACATGTCTTTTTTGGCGAGGCTTCGTTATTTGGATCCTGAAAAAAGACCAAGTGTGACATTCAATGACTCTAAGAGGAGCTAGGTAATCAAGCTATATTGCATGATAGCATTAGACATTCCTTCACCCCCCCCTTCTTTAATGCAAGTTAGTTCACGCCCACACCATCTCAACCACCTTATAATAACTTGTCAGCTCCTACTTTCAACTTTACACGTGTAAGCTTAATATTTTACTTGACTATGCTTAATCCTTAATTTTATATGTTAATCCATGTCAAATCAGATTTGACATCTTCTGGCCTAGTCCTCCATCTCATGCGACCCTAGACTTACTAGGAAACTTCTCTTCGCTTATACTTGAGTGATAGAGAGGAAAACTTGAACAATAAAGTTTCTCTTTAGCAATTTAGCAACGCATGGATAGGATTGCACCTTTTAATGCATAGTCTTATCTAGTTGCCTAACAGTCGTTTAATTAGAGCTCGTAGTGTCAAATTAATGATCATCTCGAATGCATATAAACAATAAACAACTTTTTGGCATTGTTGTAAGGGAATTGAATGCCTTTCTTGTTTAACTTACTTGTGTGCTAAAATTGTGCATAAGTTATCTTTTACCTGAATCGCATTCTTTAGCCCAAAAGCACGTGAACAATTGTATGAGTGATGGTGAAAAGCTTGCATTCTTACTTAACCTTGAAATTGAGCGGACCTTTCAGAGAAGGCATAGAGAAAGGGATAGGTTAAATCGCATAAACATGGAGAAAACAAGAATGCCCTAAAACAAAACCCTACTTACTTGGCCTATGACCTGGATTGTCCTATTCGATCATACACATCAATAAACTTATATGATTTCAATCCTGCATTGGTTATCCAATATTTAATAACAATATTAGATTTGAGATCAAGCCCGTAATGATTCAGATGATTCAATATGTTGGACAATCTGGGGGATATCCACTCGAGGATCGTTATGATCATATTAGAAACTTCTACTCTATCTATGCCTCATTTAACATGTCTAGAATCTCGTGAGACGAGCTGCATTTTACGTTATTCCCATTCACACAATGTGATGAAGCAAAAAGATAGACAAACTCTTAAAAACAAGGAGAGGTCTCAACATGGGATGACTTAATTGATAAATTTATGAAGTTCTTTCCACCTATCGAGAATGTAAGAAAAAGGTAGGACCTGATGACCTTCTAACAATGAGATAGAGAGAATCTGATAAACACATGTAGACACTTTAAAAGGATGGTGAAAGGATGCCCCCACCATGGCATTCCTGAGTGTGTTCTTATGAAACAATTCTATTTTGGGTCGAGAAAAGATACACATCAAACTGTTGACGCTGTGTTTATAGGCAGGATGTAAAGAAGTACATATAATTAGATCAAAACTACGTTGGACTCTATGGCCAGCAAGAACCAAGAATGGAGAGATGATGGTTTCGGATTATGACAAGACAACCGGAGAGCCAAAGGGAACAGAGAGAGGATAGAAAAGAATAGATAGAAATACAATGGTGATGCTACAAGGCCAAGTCATCGAGATGAACAAGCTTCTACAATCAATACATAATCAGACGGGAGGATTCAGCAAAGAAAAGTCTCAAGTTGTGACACTTAGAAGCAAAAGGAACTTTACCATCCACCATCTTGAATCTGAACGTAGAAACCTCACTTCTACTCCTACTGCTGAGATCGGTAGCTCAAGTAATAATTCTTACACTTTGAATTTCTATTTAAGTAATAATGATTCTTCCTTGCAGAATAATAACGTGCCAAACAAGAAAGTCAGGAGCACAAGGCGAGAAGAACAATCAGGCAAGGCATCTAACTAGGCAACGAGCTCTAATCCCTTATCGCCTCCTCCGTTTCTTGGTCGTTTGAAAAGAAAAGCAATGACCAACAATTTTTGAAGTTTTTGGACTTTGTAAAGTAGCTGCACATCAACATCCCGTTTGTTGATGCGTTAGAGCAAAGCAGAATATCTTCCTATGTCAAGTTCTTGAGAGATATCTTGGAAAAGAAGAAAAGGTTAAATGATTGCGAGACAGTAAATCTAATGCAGGCAACAAACTATCTCTTTAAAAATGGGGTACTCGAGAAGATGATAGATCGTGGGAGATCATAGTACCTTATTCGATAGGCAAGATGGATCTTGGTTGTGCTCTATGCAACCTTGGGGTGAGCATCAATTCAATGCCTCTTTCTATCTTGAAGAAATTAGAGATAGGGGAGGTTTAACTAACTCATATGAGGCTCTAGTTTCCTGACAGATCCATTATCAAGCCTAAGGGCAAAATTGAAGATGTTTTAGTAAAGGTAAACAAGTTTTTGTTCCACACAACCTTCGTTATCCTAGATTACGAAGTTGATCGAGAGGCCTCAATCATTTTTGTGCGTCCATTCCTGTCAACTAGTCATGCACTTATAGATATCCACCAAGGAAATTGACAATTCATTTTAATGATGAAGAAGTTAAGTTCAATGTTATCAACGTGATGAAGTTCTCCACTGATAATGAAAATTGTAATGCAATAGAGTCCCTTGGTCGGTACTATTGCTAGGAAGAGGCATATAATTAATTGTTCAACACTGAAGAGTTCTTTAAAAATAAGGACCCAAATTATATACTTGAAGAAGTGAATGCCATGACTGGCAAAAGGAAGTTTGAGTCTTTGGATTTGAAAACCAAAGGCGATAAAAAGATAAAGCCATCAGTTGAAGAACCACCAAAATTAGAGCTCAAGCCTTTATGCAACCACTTGAAGTATGTATACTTTGGTGAAGAATGACACTCTACCATCATCATCTCTGCCCACATGAATTTCACAGATGTTAATGAAACTATTGAAATGCCAGAAGAAGGAAATAAGATGGACTCTAGCTATCATTCAAGGTAGAAGCCCATCCTATTGCACGCATAAGATCAGGTTGGAAGAGTGTCAAGAGGACACCATTTAATTCCAAAGGAGATTAAACCCAGCGATGAAGGAAGTGATCAAGAAAGAAATCATTAAATGGCTTGACGCAGGGGTGATTTATCCAATCAAAGACAGTGGATGGGCTAGCCTAAGTCAATGTGTTCCAAAGAAGGGCGAGATGATTATTGTGAAAAAATGAGAATAATGAATTGATCCTAACGCGAACAGTCATAGGGTGGAAGATTTGTATGGATTACCACAAGTTGAATACGACAACAAAGAAAGACCACTTTCCCTTGTCTTTCATTGACCAAATGTTGGATAGGCTTGCTGAAAAGAAATTTTATTGTTTTCTGGATGGTTACTCTGGGTATAATCGGATAACAATTGCACCGAAAGACCAGCACAAGTGTCACACCTCCTCCTAGACCACTTATCTTAGCCTAAGAAACAGTGCAACTGGTCAACAGATATCGCCACTTACTTAGCGTTACCTATCGACCCTAAACATTCTAACAAAACTTGATAACACAGTAAAAACATAAAATACATTCAAGAGGTCTGGTTGTGTGCTTGCCTTACTCTCCTAGCCTTACCGTGTGCTAGGGTGTTTCATGTCTTGCCTAGCATGGTCGTGTGCTATGCACACGCACACACACACACCTCCTTGTGCTCATGGTCTGTTACATAGCCTAGCACGCACCCTTTTCACATAGTTATGCGTTTTGGGCATGCTGCATGCCACACCAACACCAAGAAAAAACCATTTCCCTTACCTTGCACACACCAAGCTCCTTCCTCCCGAAGCTCAGCCAACCACAACAACTACCAAGAACACTAAAAATTTTCAAAAATCTACTACCAACTTCAAATACTTATAACTTTTTAACCAGTAGTTAAAAAGGAAATCTTCCTTCTTGCAACTTTCTTAGAATTGAATCAACTACCTGTCCTCAAAATCGCATCTTTTAATTCGAAGAATTGAGTTTTATAGCCTCTAGAAACCTAACACTTCTCAAAATCTGCTGGGAACTGACCTTCATGTGTTCTTCATCTTTAAACTCAACCTTCCCTTAATCTTCTTTGTCCAAAACCCTCACTCTAAAAAATACTCACAAAGGAGCTTCTCAAACTTGAATTACTCAATTATCACGAAGGAATTGGAAGAACTTTCTTTTTGAATTTATTTGAGACTTCTGCAAAGTGGATTTTGCCACCTCCTACTTGCATGAAACAAGACTTTACATGCTAAAGTCACCTTGAAACCACTACACCGACTACTGAAAATGCCTAGAAGCAACCTTAATAGTATTGCCTTCATTTTTCCTCACTCAACACTACTACAAAACTGGCAATACTTAACGCTTGAAATTTTGATATTCTTGACAGTTTTAATAAAAACTTTCAAGTAGAAAAAAAAACATAAAAAATAACCAATAGTAAAAAAATGCATTATTTTTTATTTTTTATTTTAAATACTTGACAAATTAAAAGCGTCAAGACTAATTTTATTTACTTGACATTTTTTAAATGTCAAGTACTACATTTTTTCTCCATTTTCTAAAAACAAAATTTTTTCCACTTTTTTCTCAAATTTCCCATTTTTTTCTAGTTTTGTAAAAAAAAAAAAAAAAAAAAACTTTTCCCTCATTTTTCCCCAAAATTTCCTTTTTTTCCCAGTTTCTAAAAAGCCCTAATTATTTTTCCCCCAAATTTTTATGCATCCTTTCTCCATCTATGAATTCGTCCCCTAACTTCAAACTACTTCCCTTAAAATTCCCATCCACGAAAGCCACGGTCGTCCACCACGCCCGACATTCGACGACCAATCCACCACGCTCAAGCTCCGACAGCCTATCCATCACCTCAAGTTTCAACGATCGTTCATCCGCTCTTTTGCGTCTGTTTGTGTGCCACTCATTAATCAGCTTGACGAGTGTGTTTTTACTTCACTTCTTAATCGGCTTGAACGATCTAAAACATTTCACTGGCCTCTCCATCACTTCACTTCACTTTCAGTCGTTCAAGTACATTTTTAGCATACAAACTAAGATCAAAGCCTTAAATATGTTTTGAGTATAGTTCCCTCATCTTTTAACACTGTCTATTGTTGTTTTTATTGAATTGGATATTTATAACCATTTTTTTAATTAGATAGTTTTCTTTTACATCTTGTTTTTTGGTCTAAGTTCGAGTGTTTTGAAAATTATTGATTATTTCTTTGCAGATTAAGTTGATGAAGTTGGCCAAGAAGTTCAGTTTGGCTAAAAGAATAAACCATATCTCATTATAATGTTTTGAATTAACTCAAATATACAATTAGGTATCAACTTAAGTTGATATGAATACCATCTGCATTGCTTCCCAGATATGTGGTTCACAAATATTTGTATTTATTTTGCAATCTTTCCAGTTTTCTAGCTGTAAATGAATCTTCTTTTGTGTTGTCCACCAAGTGTTTGATGAAAAGCCCATATGAATTATTTTAATAAAGTTGCAACATCAAGTTTCTTATTTTAACTGGTATGTATGTATAGAAAATTTTTATTCAGAGTTTTAATAAAGTTATTTCTTATTTTAATAAAGTTGCAATACTTGTTGGGATTATATTTTTTTGCATTCATACACAAATGTTCATTCAGCTTAAAGGTTTAGTTATATATTCAACTTACTTACAATATCATTAGTTTCGATTAAATTCTTCTAAAGATTTAAAGTACAATACTTGTTGGGATTGATTCTTTCGCTTTATCCCTTCTCACATTTTCTCTCTTAATTCATTTCAGTGATGATGATGGACTTTTGGGCAGCAGTGCACCAGCAATAAGTAAAGTCCATCTTTTAGAGTGCTAGTGAAATTTTTATCTACAACTTCATACACACTAATTTGTTTGTTTTAGTAATTGCAATTAGAAATATATTGTTCTTGGGAGAAGTAATATTTATTGAATTTCAGCATTCATTTAAAGGAATCATTTTCCTAGAGCATGTGGCAGAGAGTACAATAAGTGGAGCTAGAAAGGTTTGTTATGGATCCAATGGAATTTGTGCATTCAACCACTTTACCTGTTGATTTAATCATTAATATTCAACAACCAATTTCTTGACTTCTATGTTTAAGATGGTTAAAAAAATTTTTTTACTTAGAATCAATTTAACAAAACCTGAACCAAACTATGTTTGTTCAATACAAGAAATTTCTTCTCCTCGCGATTGGCAAATAAAGTGCACCTAAAACTTAAGAATGGAGCCTATCTACACGTATACTTTCTCATATAATCACTTTGTTTTAGGTTCAAAGTTTGAACTTGTCTATTGTACTTTCTATGTAGAGCTTTGGATGATATTTAGAATAGAAGAATTGCAAAAGTAGTGAAGAGTGAAACAACTAGCAAGACTTTTTTTTACACTTTTTAGTTTGTGGAGTTACCAAATATGCTTGGTTGTTTCTTTGAATTGAATCTTAGGATTTTAGATCGTACTATGTTTCTTTGAATTAAATTGTATTGCTTCTTCTTTCGTTGATATTGAAACACATAGCTCATACTTTAATGTGCTC
>JBBPDI010000029.1:5418082-5430278 GCA_037974545.1 Cucumis variabilis | reverse complement strand
AATAGTGTTACCAGGATAAGGTACCCAACCTTATCCCTATATTATAGACCCTTTAAGCTGATCTTGAACATTGATCCGTGTATGTCTCTGACACGTTTAGTGTTTTGTTTTTATGGTTTTGAACAATTTGAATTCCGAGAACATATTGAGCACTCCCAAATTTTTCATTTGAAATTGCACAGATAGTCTTTCTTTGATGTCTTTGAATCAGGAGCAGCACCATCTTGGTGTAGTGAAATAATTAAAACTGTTAATTATGTCCTTAATAGAATTCTCAAAGCAAATAGTAAAACTTCACCATACGAAGTCCTTAAGAATAAAACACCAAATATGTCTTATCTTAGAATTTGGGATTGTGTAGCCTATGTTAGAATACTTGATCAAAAAAATGAGAAGTAAACTAGCCACTAGAGCCTATGAATGTGTATTCATAGGATACATAGAAAACAATAAAGTCTATAGGTTCTATGACTTAGAGAACAAAGTAATCATAGAATCAAACGACGTAGATTTTTTCGAGGATAGATTTCTTTTAAATCTAGAAATAGTGGGGGCTTAAATAGTGAAAGTAATGGGAGCTCAAGTTCAAATAGTCTATCTTCAATTAGGATTCAAACCCAAGAAAAAGAAGTAGATCCTGAACCTAGAAGAAGCAAGAAAGCTAGAACTATAAAAGACTTTGGAGAAGACTTCGAAATGTATAATGTAGAAGATCTAACATAAGCCTTATCCTTAGTAGATGTCAACTTATGGCAAGAAGCTATCAATGATGAAATGGACTCTCTTGAATCCAATAGAACTTGGCACCTATTTGACTTAACCTTTGGCTGCAAAGCAATAGATTGTAAATGGGTTTTAAGAAAGAAACTCAAACCTGATGGATCAATAAATAAGTATAAGCCTAGACTATCAGCAAAAGAATTTAGGTAGAGGGAAAACATAGATTTCTTTGACACTTTTCACCCGATCACTAGAATCACCTCAATTAGAGTGTTCATTTCTATAGTTGTCCTGAACAATCTCTTAATTCATCAAATGGATGTCAAAACTGCCTTCCTAAATGATGATTTAGAAGAAGAGATTTATATGGAACAACTTGAAGGTTTCATAGTTCATGGCCAAGAATCCAAAGTTTGTAAACTAGATAAATACCTCTATGACTTAAAACAAGCTCCTAAGCAATGACATGAAAAATTTGACAACTTAATCATGTCCAAAGGATTCAAAGTAAATGAGAGTGAAAAATGTATCTATTATAAGACTAAAGATAGGTTATGTATTATCATATGCTTATACGTAGATGACATGTTAATCTTTGGATCAAACCTCCACGCCATACATGATGTAAAATCTATGCTGAGTACAAAATTTGACATGAAGGACTTAGGAGAAGCTAATGTAATCCTAGGTATCAAAATTACCAGAACTAAAAATGGAATTTCCTTAGATCAATCTCATTACATATAAAAGATTCGAAAGAAGTACAACTACTTGGAAAGTAAACTAGCTTGTACACCTTATGACTCTAGTGTTAACTGTTCAAAAACATTAGTGAAAGTGTTAATCAGTCCGAGTACGCTACTATCATAGGTAGTTTAAGGTATGTTGTTGATTGCACTAGACAACACATAGCTTACGCTGTAGGATTACTATGTAGGTTTACTAGTAGACTTAATCTAGAACACTAGAATGCTATACAAAGAGTAATGAGATATCTTAAGAAGACACAAAATCTAGGATTACATTATCAAAAGTTTCTTGTTGTACTTGAAGGTTACAACGATGCTAATTAGAACTCTCTCTCAGATGACTCAAAGGCTACAAGTGGCTATATTTTTAATATAGCAGGAGGACCTGTTCCTTAGAAATTCAAGAAACAGATCGATTCAGCCCACTCAATGATGAAGTTAGAGATTATAGCACTAGGTACTGCTAGTGAAGAAGCAAGCTGGCTTCGAAGCTTGCTATCATAGATTCCCATATGGGAAAGATCGATACCAACCATACTAATCCATTGTGATAGTACTGCAACTATCATAAAAGATCAGAATCGTTATTATAACGATAAGAGACAACAGATACGTCGTAAGCATAGTACCACTAGATAATTTCTCACTACTGGTGTCGTGATAGTGGATTACGTATGGTCTGATGGCAACTTAGCTGATCCTTTGACGAAAGAACTAGCAAGATACAAGGTTTTTAAAACCTTAAAAAGAATGGGACTTAAGCTTGTAGAAAAATGAATTATTTATGAAGTAAACCCAACTTGAAAGACTGAAGATCCTAAGAAACAAGTTCAATGGATAATAACTTATCACAAATAATATGACGAGAATCATGCTAAAATAATTAGTTCCATCCTTTTAAATTAGTGATGAGCATGACATTCTGATGAGACGGCTGAATTTTGTTCTCAATGACATCTATACTTGATATCAAGTAGGATACCTAGCTACCAAAAGTACTCTTGATAGATTCACCTATGTGAATGTGGAAGTAAGGGCCGCTTCCTATGGAATTCTAGGCAGGTTCCTAGAGCATGCACTTAACTGGAAAATACGGGCAAGGCCATAAAATATGACTATTTTAGAACTTATCTCGAATAATGTTGTGTGTGTAATAACATTAGAAGTAAAGTTCAAAACTACAAGTTACTTTACAATACTCTAAATTATTGTCTCTACGTATAGGTTCAAGTCACCATACACCTTTACTTAAGTTCAAGTCACCATACACCTTTACTTACACACAGTATTATAGAGATAGACATTACTCGATGAGAATGTTTTTAAAAAAATTCAAGTGGGGGATTATTGGATGAAAATTTGGTGAAAGAAAAATATATTATTATTTTATTCTCAATTGAATTCTACATTGATTAATTTTGAGTGTGGAAGTCCCTTCATATACCCATTATTTGATTCATAGGTTTGGCACCTTAGAGCACCCAAGTTTGGAAGGAAGGAGGATATAGGCAAACTTAGGTATGTCTCTACTCACGTCGCCCCTACTGCGGGCGAGGCAAGGAGAGGAGGAATAAAATAATATATATATATATATTTTGGAATTCCAAAATTAATTGGTATCAACGTTTTTATTTTCGTCATAAAAACATGATGAACGTTGGTTTCCTCTTCCCTATCTCTATATATACAGTCCCACTATTCATCAAAGATATACAGATCAACAAAAATTCTTCTGAAAGTGTTTGTTGATTTTGGTGCAAAATCAATTGAAGATCGAAAGGCTATTTTATCCTAGGGACGACAGGGTGATTATTTTGTTTTCATAAAGGAGAACAGAGCTGCAAAACGTCTTAAAGAAAGTGTGTTCTATGACTCAGCCGTATATTAACTTGTTTTCTGTTTTTGTAGCTTCTCTTCCAGTACTTATCTATTTTGGTGTTTTGATTCGTATGCAATATAGTTTGCCAAACTGATCGAGATGTGAGATACAAGCAAAAGTGCAAAAACACTTGTAGTGAAGATCTATATGTCACTTCAACTCAAATAGTTGCATTGAAGCAAATGAACATGGGATACACTTTTTAAATGTATATTCATTGTTAGGTTGTGGTATTTCATATCTATGGTCTACATTACACTCATACATGAAAATACATTGTTTCGATTAAAATTGTTTGTAATGAGACAAAATACCAACTATCCTTTCAAATATATATACATTGTCAACTCTAATATTTTACACTGTGGTTGACATCTCACACAAATACACAAAAAAATGTTGCTTGGGTAATCAACTACTTCAACTAGCTAGGTTAGAGACGATGAACATAATATGAATTGTATGTATTGAAAGTTGTAAGAACAAAATGGAGATCGTATAAAGATTCTTTCTTCATTGTCTATTTTATATTTGTATTTATATTTAGTATATAGATATAGAATACTATTGAAAAATTGCCAAAAATAGGCCAAAATGGAGGAATAAATGAATGTAAGAATTGATTTTGAAAAGCTTGACTTTTAGGACAAATTGGAAGTGAAAGGTCTAAAATATCCTTATTTAATTTTACATTCCCTTCTTTCACTTCAATGTAAAACATCATGTAAAGAAGAAAGAAAAGACCCATTCGCCGTTCTTCTCCTTTGTGAAAAGGTTGTAAGCCTTTTCGTTTCTACTCTGGTGTCGTTCATTCTCTACTCCGGTGAACGTCCCATGGATTGTGGTGTGATTTAATACAACACACTTCGGATGAAAAAATTAATTGTTTCAAGCTGGTTTAGGGTTGTTTTAGAGTTGTTTCAAAGAATGTCAGCAAGTTATTTGTTATTTTTTTTCATCTTGCAAATATCTCATAAGCATCTCGTAGGTTCTTAAGTTCAAGTGCCTAATCTAAAATAAATTATATACTTGTTCTTATGTGATTTATGGTGCTTTTATTTGCTGTTTTTTGTATCTCGCAATCTCGTAAACATCTCGCAGCTGCCAAACTTTAAATGCCCAAAGGTGAATTAATCATATACTTAGTTAGGGTGTGACTATGCATGTTTTATTTAATTTCTAGCTATTGTTTTTTAATCTCGCAAAATAAATCATACACATTTTTAAGCGATATGTCAAATTCTAACTTCAAATCAATTTTTGTAGGAACTAAAAAGTTTAAGATGGTTTAAGGATGTCACATGTTCGAATTTTAGTACATAGGATGAGGGACGAAGAAAATACGAAGGAGGCATGTTAAAAGGCATTATTGTCAATAAAGAAATAACACACAAAGGTTTACAGACAGAATTATATGACCTTGCAGAAGTTGACCCTACAAAGTTTGACATAACGATAAGATGCATATATGAGATAAAAGTGGAAAACGAAGCTCCCCCATTTATTTTAAGCAATGACCGTGATTTGAAGTTTTATATTCCTAGTGAAAATCCATTAAAGGTCTTCCGATATGTCTCGTTTAAGCCTAGAAGAAATCAAAGCAAGAAAATGTTGAACAAAGATTACGATTCAGTATCCTGGAGCAAGCAAGTTCATAACTTAAATCCTCATCCTCCAATTGCAATGGATACATTAGATGAGAATGAAGTTAATATTGGTGAAGTTCAAGTTGGCTTGTGTGATAACATGATAGGGACCACTTTAGCTATATAGGAATCATATGAGTCATATGATTCGAAAGATGATACTTTTACATGAAAGCTAGTTAAGATGAACAGTGAATCGTTTGATATCCCACAGCATAGAGATGCTCCTACAAAAGATTGCAAAGGAAACGTTAAAGTTCACTACAACTCCTCTAGCCAAAAGTTGAAGACAAAAAGGAGTGATTGGGCCGAAGAAAGCTCTACAAGTGAGGAGTTGGATGTAGGACAAATATTTTTTTGCAAGAGAGATTTTGTCAATGAAATTAAGTGTCTTGGCAATAAAAAAACCCAGTTTGTAGTAAAAAAGTCTACAAAAGAGGTTCTTTTTGTTAGATGCATTGACAAGTGTGGTTAGAGATCGTGAGAAGTGAGATTGAAGGATTCAAATATATTCAAGATTAAAAAGTATGTCAAAGTTCATTCGTGTTCTCTTGAGTTTCGTAACTATAGGCAAGCAAAATCTTGGATTTTTGGAGAATTAATAAAGTCCAAATTCTAGAGAGTTGGTCACCTATACAAACCACGTGATATCATAGAAGATATGAGGCAAGACTATGGCATAAATATGAGTTATGAAAAAGCATGGTGTGCTAGAGAAAATGCATATGAACGAGTGTGAGGAGCTCTTGAAGAGTCATATAATTCATTGCTTAGATATGGGGAAACACTCAAACTTACAAATCCAGGTACAATATTTCACATGGAACTTGAAGATGATTGTTTCTTCAAATATCTTTTAATGGTTGTTGGTCCATGTGTTCGAGAATTCTTAAATTGCATTAGACCGATCATAGTCATAGACGAAACATTTCTTAAGAACAAATATCAGAGTCAGTTGATAGTTGTCATTTGCTTAGATGGTAACAATCAAATTTATCCTCTTTCCTTTGGAGTGGTTGATAGAGAAACAGATGCCTCAATACAATGGTTCTTAAAAAAATTGAAAGTAGGAGAGGTGCTTAATCTAGGCTTCGTGACAAACCAAAAAACATGTTTTTCAAAAGGTATTTCATCTGTTTCCCCTTTCGCTTTCCATGGCCTTTGTGTCCAACATTTGACTCAGAGTTTGAATGATAAATATAAGAATGACTCGATAGCTACTTTATTTTACAATGCATCAAGAACATGTCGTGAATCAATATTCTTAGAATCATGGAGAAGTATTCTTGCATTTTCTATTGATAAAGAAAAATATATAAACGACGTTGGAATAATACGGTGGTCTCGTGTTCACTACCCAGGAAGTCGTATAACATGATGACAACAAATATAACAGAGTCCATGGATTCTATACTAAAAGAACCTAGAGATTTATCTATTACTTCATTCATTGACATGTTCGAGCTTTGCTACAATGTTGGTTTTGAAGCATCGAAAAGAAGGTATTAAAGTGACCTCTACATTGACTAAATGGGTAGAGTTAGTTCTACAGAAGAAATAAGAACGAGCTTTGACAATGAAGGTCAACCCAATTAACTGTCACCAATTCCATGTTAAAGATTTTGATAATGAGGAGATCATAAATCTTTATACTCAAGAGTGCACTTGTAAGGAGTTTCAAGCTGAGCAACTACCTTGCACACATGCCATTGTTGCAGCACAGGATCGCAATATAAATTTTTATAGTTTATGTGTTAATTATTACACTAATGAATGTTTTTTGACAACATATTTAGAGGTTGTCTACCCAGTTGGTAATCAGTCTGATTGGAAGACTAGTGCATATAACTATTTTACCTTTGAAAGTAGTCAAAAGAGTTGGTCGATCGAAGAAAAAGAGGATTCCAAGTGTCGATAAAGCACAAAAAATTTCATAAGTTATGGTTGATGTAAAGAAATAGGTCACAACAGATTAACGTGTACCAATTCAATTTCATACGTCGAAAAGTCGAGCATACAAGATTGGTCACTAAATCAGAGTCAACGGTTGCCTTCTACGTTCATCACTTTCTTTTCTTGGAGCTTATCTGAGGTAAATTCTTCTTTTTCCTTCGAAATTGGGTATATGTGGCTTACAGTTCATTATTTCTTTAAATTAATTAACAAAGAAAATTGGGTAGTGAACAAGCAGTCATTTTTTAAACAAATGCCTAAGAAGGAAATTAGAGGTTGAGTAATTATTTTTTCAATAATGGTTTCTGTGTTAGTATGTAGTATCAGTGTGCTTATACTTTCCTTGGTAACATCCTTATATTTGTCCTTATATGATTTCTTTTTTATTTGTCTTGGTATGCAGTATCAATGTGTTTTTCAATGATGGTTTCTGTCTTGGTAACATATTTTGAGCAACTTTAATGTGTCATTGTTTGGTTCTCTAAATAGAGTGCTTATATTGTAGTATCAGTGTCTCATTTCCCAAGTGTGTTTTTTAATGTTGATTTTTGTCTTATATTGTAGTATCACATATTCATCTACTTCCTTGTTCATTTTGTTAACTTTCTTTTCCATGTTTTGACTCTCTGAAAGTTGTCCTCTTTCATTTATTTTTGTCTTTTGCCTTTGATTTTGTAAACCATAATTTAGTAATTATCAGAATTGTTGTTTCTGGATTTTATAACCTTCTATGAATCTTATCGTTCAGATAATTTGTATTTATCGAATACACTCGATTAGACCACTTTGATTATTTTCTCCCTCACTGGTCAAGTTTTTCTTGGTTTGAAGCTATAACTTGGTGTATAACGTACAAAGAACTCAATTTGTTTGTCATTGTTTACTGTTTAGTTTTGAAGCGATAAGTTACATTGTAATCTTGAGATAAAGTGGTATTAAAGTTAGCTTAATGATAAATGTCTAATCTCATTATGCGAATGTAATTATTGAGATGCGATACTCTACTATAAACAATTGGATTGACAGTTAATTTCTTCAAATTTCAAACTATGGCAGATCTGTTCACTTTCTCATTTGAAGGGATAATTAAGCATATAGTTTTATTTATCTACAATAGTATCCTTGTAAGTGGAAGTAATTATATCAATCATATTGCTATTTCAACCTCTTTGGTCTGATTATGTTTGAATCACCTATCATCTCAACACTTCCTCCATTGTCTTTTTGTTTGATTGGACTATTCTATATGAGAAGATATCTTGCTTGCCTTTCCATTCTAAATTGCCCTTACTATTTGTTAAACTCTGCATCATAAACAATTCAAGTTCGTGGATTTGATTCTTTAATATTATTAATTATTGGTAATAAGTAGTGTAGTGTAAATCATGACTATCCCTTCTAAAGTTAGCAAAAGCAAAGAGGGTATTTTGATGGGATCTCTTAGATCTTAATTATATGGATTATTGATATCTTTTTTCTTTTCCTCTCAATGGTGCCTCATTCCCAAATTCTGTTTTTTCAACTAGTGCAGGTCAGTTTAGAGTTTGTGCTTGAGTTGTTTGCAAGATCACAATGTAAAAAAAGTTTCTTGTTTTGATGCATGTGGAAGATGGTCTTTTCCAGATGGTGGAAGAACAATTTGCATTTCTCTTGCAGTATTAATGATAGTTCTGATGATTCTTTAACTGTTGAAAATTGGGACATTTTTTTTTATTTGAGAATGAAAGTTATGAATCTGTAACTTGAAGATTTTCCTTCTCCTTTGTTTTGGCCTTTTTATTTTGCATTCTTTATTATAAATCCTACTTGTATTTTTAACTTGTAAAGCTAACTAAAGTTGTCTCTCTAAGAAGGGGAAGCTTTTTTTTTTATTATTTATTTATTCTACTTTGTATTTTTTTTCTTTTTTGAATATCATTGGTTTTTACTACAACATTTTGGTTTTGGTTATCAAAACCAATGTGAACATTTTGTTCTAGTAACTTAGTGAGAATATGCTATTTTTTGTGGTTCTTAAATACTGCCTAAGAAAAAGCAATTTTATAGAATATTGAACTTATGAAATTTTTGTCATGTTGTTTATGTTACTTTGCTTGTAATAGCAATTTTATAGAGTATTAGACCCAAAAGAAGCTTGTAACAGCCAGATTTCTAGAAATAAAAGTATAGGAATATGCTTTGCGAGTTTAGCTAATTACTTCAATGCTTTTCTTAAGCTTCTATTCAATTCCTAAAAAGCCAAATGAAAGGAAAATGGGGGTGGGGGTGCTGCGACTAGACCAAAAATCTCTCCAATATTATAAAAACATTGTATACAATAGAACATATTTTCAAATTCAAAATTTGGATACAATAGAACATATAAAAACATTGTTTTCAAAAGTATATAGAGAAGTATCCCAATGAAATCTTTTGTGCAGTTCTGCTAGGTTTGATTTTCTCGCATACAGAGAAGTATCCTGATGAACCTCTACTTTTGAATGTGAAAAGGTTGTTTAATTATACTATGCTTGTAAATATTTAGGTGAATCCTTAGTATCCTTTACTTCAATGATTCAAAATAAACATAAAGATTTCATCTATGTTGCCTAGTTAGGTTGTGGATTTTGATTCCCAGACTCGTTCTAGTAGCACATTAGTGGGTTGTTTGGTAGGCAATCCAATTTTACTTTTATGTTTCTGGTCTTATATGAAGTTGCATATATGTTTTTTATTTTATTTTTTTTAAAATTATGTGATTCAAATACTGCAACTTTTGAAAACAATGTTGTTATATGTTTTAATTGTATCCAAATCCTGTTCAGAACAATGCCACATTTTCAAGGATTACACTAAATTATATCAACCATGCACATCAGAGGATTACACTGAAACTTGAAATCTATTGATCTGAACAAGAACAAAAAATGCAAGCAGAACTAGAGTGTGCGTTAATCACATTGATCCAAATTTGCATTATTATCCTAAACTTACACACACTACAAGAAATAAGACTTATCGCAACTCCAAAAATGACGTTGCTTAAAGTTACATCGACGTTAAGTGACTTTTAACGACGTCACGTCCACTACGTTACCGTACAGAGATTTCCGTGATGCATAGCAACCCCACGTCGCCGAAAGTTTAATATATAAGAAATGATTTTAACTTTTCGCGATGTGCAAACGTCGCACGTCGCGAAAAGCCCAGTCTTTAATTTGTTTTTGTCCTTTTCGCGACGCAGAAAGAAGCACGTCGTGTAAAGTTGACAATCTAAATTCGTAAAATGAACTTTTTGCGATGCTGAAAGCCTCCACGTCGCGGAAAGTTTGCACGAAAATCAAATGTTTCCACTTTTCACGACGTTGTGCCATTCATGTTGCGGAATCCGAATAATCTGCAATGTGGAGTTGCAGAAAGTGGAACATAATAAATACATTTTCTCACTTTTCACAACGTGGCAAGGTGGACGTTGCAGATTATTCAGATTCCGCGACGTGAATGGCATAATGTCGCGAAAGTGGAAACATTTGATTTTCGTGTAAACTTTTCACGACGTGTGTCTGACAGATGTTGTGGAACGTGGAACATAAAATAAATTCGTTATCCCACTTTTCGCGATTCTGCGTCACGGATACCTACGTTTTGCGACGTTTTTGAAGATGTCGCGAAAAGTCCTTTCTATTTCAACCCAATTTCCATTCGGAAAACTCACGGTAGAAGAAAAATGTTTGGAAATTTGAGAGAGAGGGAGAAATTGATCGAGGGTGAAAGGGAGAAAGTCGTTGTCGACGCCCGTCCGTTGTCGTCGTCGATGTTGCCGTCCGTCGTCTTGGAGCTGTTTTTTTGTATTTTTTTTACATTTATGTGTGTTATGTGTATGTATATGTAAAGTTATTTTGATGTAAATATTGAAATTATATGTATGTGTTTATGTGTATGTATATATATATGTATATGTGTTTATGTGTATGAAATTATATGTATGTGTGGTTATGTGTATGTATATATATACATATTTTAGGTTATGATTATGTGTATGTTTATATATATGTATTTTAGGTTATGGTTATGTGTATGTATATATAAACGTATTTTAAGTTATGGTTATGTGTATGTATTTATATATATATATGTGTGTGTGTGTGTGTTATGGTTATGTGTATGTATATATATATATGTATATGTGTTATGATTATGTGTATGTATATGTATATGTATGTGTTAGTATAGGAATAAGTGTATATGTTTATGTAGGTCTTATGTGTATATTTAATTAATATGCATGTGTATGTGTTAGTATACTTTTATTTGTGTATGTGTTATGTGTATATTTAAATAATATGTATATGTATGTGTTAGTATAATTTTATGTGTAGGGTTATGTGTATATTTAATATATATGTATGTGTATGTATACTTTTTTATTGAAATTACAAAATTAATAAAAATTTAAATACATTATGTTGAACAATAGTTAAAAGTTTAATAAATATGAATTTCAATATTGAATTTGATATTCAATATGAATTTCATATTGAAATTGCATTTGAATTTAAATTTCAAATGCAATTATTTCAATTTTTAAAATTGTTAATTAGCTTAACTAAAATGTGCCTATTATAAAACTAATATAACATATTTATTTGTTAGGCTTTTTAACAAGATGGACAAGAGTTGGATGAAAATTAGGGATAAGTTGATTGAGGATGGCACCCTTTGTAGGACTGAAGTTGATCCTACAATAATGGAAAGACCAAATGTTTGTCACGTTGTGGAAAATTTTATTAACGATGAAGATGACGAACAATCATCAAATGAAAGCGAGTCGTGCGATGATGAATAACAATGTTTTTTTGACGTATACACACATTTAGTCATTTTTCTATACATTAATTAAGTTGTGATACTTACGTTTTATTTTTTTAATGTTTTGTTGAATTTTATGTATGTAGATATGAACCCTAACTTTTCGTGCAATACGCATGAGGAAGACTACTTCCTTAATCTGGATGTGTTGGATAACGTGGGTGGTTTGTCGTCAATCGATGACACTTCAGGTTTGTAATAATCCACAAATTTAATTAATATAATTTTTCTATAGCTTAGTTGATTATACTTTTAAGTTATGCTTGTTGTGCGTTTCCAATGTTGTTTTCAGTAGATCCCTCTCGTTCGACTCCCACTGCGAGGAGAGTACGCCGACATTCTAGAAACATAGATGTCGAGCGATATGTACAGCAGAATGGGAGAATTCCCATTTCCATCCC
>JBBPDI010000029.1:5334280-5345110 GCA_037974545.1 Cucumis variabilis | reverse complement strand
AGTGTAAGTTGTAAGTTACGTATTGAAGTGACAATGGTCACCTTTCTGCGACGTGTGGCAGGAGCACGTTGGGGAATATTTAAATAATTAATTCATTATTTAACCTTTCTGCGACGTGTGGGTTACTCAACGTCGAGGAAAGGGTCCTTCTACGACGTGTTCGAAGACGTCGGGAAAAGTCCACTCTATTTTTTCCCCTTCAACACAGAACTGATTGCAAAATGAAAGAAAGAGAAAATCGATCGAGAGAGAGGGAGAGGAAAAGATTCCTACTGCCTGCTGTCGTCTGTTCATCTTCGCCGTTACCATTACCGTTGCCAGAAGTATCCTTGTTCCCCTCTTTCTCCTCTGTTACTATTCAGCACTCTCTCTCTCTCCTTCCCTCTACTTTCTCCATGTTTTCCTTCTCCAAATCACTCATCTCCCTCTCTCATTCTTTATACTTTCTCTCTTTCCCTTCTCTGAATTGCGCATATCCATCCCTTCTTCTATCCAATTTCGTTCTCTAAAAATAATTAATAAAATAAAATAATTAAATAAATAAAATAATTAATTTAAAAATATATATTTAAAGCATTCTGCGATGCGGCATCGCAGAAACCTTTTGTGATGCGGCGTGGCGGAAGCCATCTGCGACGTGCTGCATCGTGCGTTGAGGAAATTTTCCCCGTCGTTGATGTGAGCTGCATCGGGGAAAGTATCCCCAACGTGATTTCCCCGATGTGCCTGCCGACGTCATCCGCGACATCACAATAACCTTTCCCGACATTGGTTAGGATTTTTGGCAACGTATTGCTACGTCGGGGAAAATCTTATTTCTTGTAGTGAATCGAGAGCACTGCAAAATATATTTATGAATCTACACTGAAACACGAAGTTAAAACAAAAACTCTCGAAGAAACTACAAGAATAATAGAAGTATGGAATTGAAACATTATGTAACAAGAAGAAGAAGAAGAAGAAGATATTAAACAAAGAAAAGAAAACAGAACGTAAAAGAAAAGAAAACAAATTTTAGGCTTTCCCCAACGTACTGACAATGTGCGTTGGTGAATGTTTCTCGGTCGTCGATGCTATTTGCATTGGGGAAAGTATCCCTGACGTACATACTGACGTCAACTGAGACATTTACGTAACCTTCCCCAACGTGTTTTGGGGTTTTTGTCGATGTGGGGCTGCGTTGGGGAATACCCTATTTCTTGTAGTGATACGGAGTGATGCTCGAGTAGAAACATTATTCAAAATTTGAAGGTGTGATAGCGTGTATAAATATCTGTTATTATAGCCTCCTGTATTGGAATAATAAGGCCAAAACGCATAAGAAGAGGATCAAAATGTGTAATTTCTATTGTAAATTTATAAGTATTCAGAAATACATGTTACATAAGCACTATGCCTATTTTACACAATTTCCATGTCTTAACGCATGATGATTAAAAAGGAAGAAACTAATGAATCACATGGAGTATCTCACCTAAAGGGTACGAAATGGGAATTCGCTTTGTGACTAATATCTTTAAATGAGGAACCACGTCATCATAAGAGAAAGGTTCACTAAAGGATAAGAATGGTATTTTGAATTGATGTGACATGCCACAGACAATTTTCGATGAACAACGCTATGCTCAGAATAATAAAAGTTTCCCACCAAAAGCTGCCTATAAAAGGACTTCACCCCTTTCAAGAAGAAGGGGGCAAGAGAGAGTTTGAATGGATCCAAGAGAGGCTGGCATAAAGCTAATGTATTGTTGTAGGGGATAAATGCCTGAGAAGGTCAATCTCTAGAGAGAGAAAGTGGCTGAAAGGAATAATCTTTTCCCCATCTGCAACGTTCTCTTCTTCTCCTCCGATCAGTTGTAAAAGCATAACCTTAGAACCTGAGCCAAAAAGAATCCACACCTTCGCTGCCCCTAACTTGTAATATTTTTCCACTCTTATTTCTCTCCATTTTTGTACTTCTTTGTAATATATGTTATTCATATTGTACAATTGCCAAAGACCTACATTCTTTATGTATATATATTACATATTTGTACCTTGTTAATACATCATTTCTTGACTTCTCATTTATTAATATGTTATTAGTAGTTAGATTTGTGACAAGTTTTTTATAAGGAGGCTACATTGTAAGTCTTATCACATTAGTTAAGCTATATTCATCACTTGGCCAGTGCCAATCACCAACTACCTGAGAGGGCAAGTAGCAAGGATAAGACTAATGCGTGCAAGGAGGAGTTTGGTAAAACTCCACCTTGGCAAGATAACTTTCAACATTTGTATCCTGAAAGGTGCACAAGTGTGGACAATAGGGGCTGAGAGGTTGTTTTCCTTAAACAAGAAGTTGTATAAGTTTTATAAGTGAACCCTCCTACATATATCTCGCCTAATCAAGCATAATCATTTGCATCCCAAAAGGTGAGCAAGTATGGCGTCTAAACACTTTGAGAGAAGGTCACTTTAATCATGGACTGATTATGTAAGTTATCACGCATCAAGGCTTTCACATCGTTTAGTTGCCTAATAATGCATAGACCTTTCTTCATCTTTTTCTCACATATAAGTTAGTTCGTAATTCCACTTACATCCATATACTTTTCGTTTTAGATTCTCTCGGTGTGCACAAGTAGTTTATGCGATGGAAATGTGCATAGTGAGTAATTCACATACAATGATCATGACCAATGACCTATCACATAGTTTACAATAAGAAATAACCCGTCCAATATAATAGTGACATCTCAAACAAATCCCCCCAAACAATCAGTTAGTAATTTTTATGTATTAAGCTGTAAACCAATTCTATGGCCGTAAGGCCTAAAGTTTTGTTTATAATATTAATGCATTTTTTCTACTATTCTTCCATTTCTCTTTTTTTATTCATCTTCATGATTTTAATTAGTTCATGAACAATGTAATGTGTGATTAATATTAAAGGATCTGGATGTGTGTGTTGTAAGTTCTGTTTAGCTAAATGTGGACATCAAAGGCTTGTTTTATTCGAGAGAAAAGAAAATCACATTGACATTAATCATCTGATGTGTGAAAACCTGTATTTAACTATGTGGACGATGAAGGGATTGTAGCAATGTAATCTCATCGCCTATAAACCTCGGATCTTAGGAAAAAATTAAGTCTTTGGAAGAGTTTGAAGGGATAAGAGTTGAATGAGGTTAGGGTTAAATATGATCATTGGTTGGATTTCAGAGTTAGTTTGCAGTGTTGTGTATGTCTATATCTAATCCTATGCAGTGAGTCATTGGTCATGATCATTTGCATGCGAGTTGCTCACTTTGTCGTTCATTATTGTGTAATTACTAATCCTCGTTGAGTACACGTTTTCCTATTGCTTGTCTAATTATAAGAGAAACAATAGGTTCCTTGGATAATCCAGAGTAGAACTCAAGAAAATGATATCAAATCTTAGATCTAAGGCTTACTCTTCATTCAGGCGATATAAAATAACTATTTATACAATATAAATTAAAGGTGTGTGTAAGCTAAAACTACTATCTACCCTAGAGATTATGTGAAAGGGGAATAAGAATGGAGGCGAGATGGAAATGTGAACTAACTTATGTTAAGAAAGAGTGAAGGAAGGTCTCTGCGTTACTAGGCGATTAAGCCATGTGGCAGCCTTAATGCGATAGAGATTAGTTAACTAGCTTATGATTAAGGTGAACACCTCTTAGTTCTATAAACACCACACTTGCTTGCCTCTCAGAATGAAAATTACTAAGCTTGGTTATGCGAGTTTTATCTAGAAGAGTTCACGCATAAGAGACTTATAGAACTCCTCTTTTAAGGGTGACAACCTATTAGCACCAGTGCCAAGTACCCACACTTGTTATTCTTTTGAGACACAAAAGATGGAATGTAAGACCTACACCTAAATTAAAGAGTTAAGAAGTAAAATTTTGACTAAGTGTTCTAATTTAGGTGTTTTAAGTAAAGAAGTGTAACACCCCGAATGTTAAGGTAATTGATTTTAATCAAATTGCTTTATTTTAGGATTTTAAATGTTGGTTAGGTGTTATTTATTTCTTTTAGCTTGGAAGAGGATATTTTTTTTTATTTATGGAAAAGAAAAGAAGTGAAGGAGAAAATTGTTTTGGAGAATAATAATAATAATAATGATATGTTATTATTATTATTAATTATTTTATTATTATTATTAATTAAGTAAAAAGAAAAGAAATAAAAAAATTCTCCCTTTCTTCTTCCTCGCGCGGTAGGAACCCCTCAATCATTTTTCTTCTTCTCTCCTTCACCCTAGCCCAGCCGTCGCCGCCAACCCATTATTCTCTCTTCTTTTTCCGTTCACTTGAAGCTGATGCAAATTGCCTAGATCTGTCTCCGTCCACAAAATCTAGTCGAGCTTGCCGTCTGTCCCAGTCACGAAACCACTGTGCGGTTCAGCCATGTGTTTCACCTCTACCTCTGTCTGCGTTGCTGGGCTTTGCAGCACAGTGCTGCCGTGACCCTTAACCTCTGTCCGCATCAGTTTCCAAAGAAGCCTAGTCGTCTTGTGACTCCGTCTTTCGACCGTGAGTTGCAAGCCAACACACTCTGTTTTGTTGATTAGTGCGTCGCTGCCTCTGTTTTGTCGTGAACCGACAAAGTGTTGTTGGTAAAAATTTAAGCTGTGGGCTCTTAATTGTTTCATATTAATTCAAGTGTTATTGTTGGGTTGATCATTGGTTTATTGTTCAACCATTGAAGGTAGTGGAGATAGCGTTAAAACCCCTTGGGCTCACAATAAATTTTAGATTTTAGTTGAAACTCATTTTCGTAATACTTGGGTAAGTGTATGAGTTTCATTGAGGAAATTAAATGAGAGAAAGTTTGTGAAAGTAATCGAATTTCTTATCGTTATGCTTAGGATTGTTGCGTTGACTCTAGCTGATTAAGGAGCTTCCCTGACGTAAGGTAAGGGACTTTCTACTGGACTTGCCTATCAATACAAATACGGTTGACTGTATGTAATCTTTGAATCCTGAGGACGGATGTTTGATATGGCACGCATGTATGTCGAAGTAGATTTGAGGATTATTATATGTTGTGGTTGACTGAGAAATACTTATATATACATGGTTTTGATGTAAATTGAGTGTTAAATGTTTCTTTTGTGATTTTTCTGGATATATATATATACATACACATATGGATGTTGAATAACTGGAACTAGTAGATGTTTCTTATATAGGGTTCAGGTGTAAACAAATGGTTTGTTGTTTGAACGAAATATATGATATAGTAAAGTGTGATTGTGTTCTTGTGGACTGAGGGAAACGCCAGGATTGTTTAGTTTGTTGACTAATGTACTGATATGTGACTAACTGACCTTGGGCTAAAATAGTGTAAGATGACTGTTAGGGGTTAAGTGAAGAGTTTATGTGATGAGTTCATTTGATTGTACTATGAATGACTGTTGAGATGATAGAATGCATTGAGGGGAAAATTATTAGTTCCTATTGTGTAGTTACTTTGCAAGTGTCCTACGGGATCACCACCTATTTTACATCCTAAGGGATCATTAGACTGATATGTATTTCTGCAGAACACTAGACTGATTATGCGTCCTTCGGGCGTTAGACTGATTATGTGTATCCCACGGGATCACAAGACTGTGACTATGTAGGGTACTCCATTAGGAAATTAATTTTTTATTTTTCCCCTAACGGACTAGTAGAGTGAGTATGTTTATACTCACTCTTTTATGTTTAAATTTTTTCAGGCAAAGACAACAAGGGAGGCAGACCGGCAAAAGTCAAGAAGGAGGAGCGATTGTCCTAGGGAATGTTTTTCTCATTTTGTTTTAGTACTTGAGACTGTTTAGAAAATTTTGTGGTTTAACTGGATTCATGAACTGATGATTTGCAAGCATTACTTTGAAATCTTGGTTATTTTAAACAGGGCCTAAAATTCAATTTTGTTTTCTTTAAGAGTTTGATTTTAATTTAATTTGGTGTTTTGTGTAAACTAAGATCATTGTTTTAAATTAATGACTTCGACTTAGTTAGAAAAGTTGGGTCGTTACAAGAAGGCCTTCTAAAATGAAGTTATGTGATAAATAGAGGTTTGAGGCCAAACCATTATTCATTTGTTATTTTGAGATTTTGAAGATAAAAGTTAAAGGAGCTACTGCTTTGCTACGCAAGAAGAGGAATAAGAGAAGGAGTTTGGGTTTAGTTCTTGAAAAGTTGTGAGTGTTTTTCTTTAAAGTTTATAAGTGATTTCCAGCTTCCTTTTTCATTCTTTGATGATTTGAACTAATGATTTCAATTCAAATTATTTCTAAAAGATATTTATATGTAAAGTGTTTGTGTTCTAAAGGATGTTTATTATACTTCAATGTATTATTGTTATGGAAGGGTATTCAAACCATTAATGTCATGTCAATAAGCTAACTTTTATGTGCACATAAAGAGTAAAGGCCACCATGGGGGTGTCCGGGCTACATGGTGATGAAATGCTAGTTAATATGTTGAAAGGAGCATATTAAACTTAATGGCCTAGCCAACAAGGGTGTATCTGTATATCCTCGGATGTTGTTGTTACAGTAGTCTAAATGCAAAGTTATGTGACCTAGCGTAGAGGATTAGTAGTGGTTATTGAAGATTGTTTCATTTCAACAATTGGGACTTAGTGTTGGTAAATGTTGAATAGAAATTATATTTAGTCTAGGCGATATATCACTAAGCACGTCACTGCATGTGAGATGCTTACTATGTCTCTCCATATCGCATGACAGCTAGTCCTCATTAAGTACAAGTTTTCCTACTGCTTGTCTAAGTGCAATCGAAATAGTAAGTTTACCTGGATGATCCAGGATCAAACACAGAGAATCGATTCAAGATATTAGTTCTAGGTTTTACTTATCATCTAGGAAGTATAAAAGAATTAAAGAATAACAAATGGATTCAAATAAATGAAAGAACAAACTACCACAAAATGTTTACGCCTAGAGATTCTGTAAGGGGGAATATGGTTGGTGAGATGGATATGCGAACTAACTTGTATGTGAGAAATAGCGAAAAAATGGCTATGCATTGTAATGTGACACCCTCGATGAGATATAACTCACTCAACCAACTTATAATTAAGGTGTGCTACTCTCGGACTCATTAAACTCCACATGATCACCTCTCGAGATCCATATGATTAAGTGTGATTAGAGAAGATATATCTAGAAGATTTCACTTGTAAAACGTACAGAGCTTCACAATCAAGGATAACAACCTCTCAGTGCCTAGTGTCCACACTTGTTCACCTTTGGGAATACAAATGATGGAAGTTATCTTGTAAAGGGAGAGAACTCTCCCCTACGTGTGTTAGTCATGTTCTTGCTACCTACCCTCTCGGGTAGTTGGCAACTTACGCTAGCCAAGTGATGAGATTAGCTCAACTAACATGATAAGAATTATAAGTTAAACTTCTTATCAAGAGCTTACACAAATCTAACTACTAATAACACATTGAAAAGTGAAAAGCTAAGAAATTGGGGATTGAAAAGGTATAAACATGTAATATAAATGAAAGAGTGCAGGCCTTCGGCTATTGTACAATAAGAACAACATATATTACAAAGAAATAAAAAATGGATGACAAAAAAGATGTAGAATAATACAAGTTAGAAGGAAAGGAAAAATGGAACCTTCGCCACTCAGACTTTAAGCTCTCACTTACAGTATAACTGGAGAAGAAGAAAAAACTCCTTACAACCAGCCAAAAGGCTATTCCTTTCTACCACTCACTAGGGATTGACCTATTCATGCCTTTGGCCAGTCTATTAAGACGTTTGGCTGTTTTGGCCTATATAGGCCTCCTTTTCTTTGGTGAAGGAGGAGACTTTTTATAGGCAACTTTCGACAAAAAATTATTATTATTTAATCATTTCAGCCCTGATAGTAATCTTGTCATGTTACATCAACTTCAACTACCATCCTTGACGTCTTGTGAATCTTTCTCACGTGATGATGTTGTTCCTCGCCTAGAGGTGTTAGTACCAGATGAGTTCCCATCGTGTAGACTTTGTGCGAGATGTCCCCTACGATTCACTAGTTTCTTCATTTCTAATCAACTTGCGTTAAGACATGGAAATCGCATAAAACATGCATATTAATTATGTAAGATGTATTTCTAAATACTTATGACTTTACACGATAAGTTACACATTTTGGTCATCTTCTTCTGCGTTTTGACCTTATTATTATGATAAAGAGACTATAATAACGAGTATTTATGTCATACCCTCTCCTGGATCACCTACTCTGGACCTGTGAGACTGCGTGAAGCCAACTGATACCATCTCTTACCTTGATGATACCGGCTGATTGTACTCCTTTAATTTTTTTAAATTTCAGTGGAAACATAAATCTTATTATAATATTAAAGAAAATCAAGTGCAGCCCAACCCAGTATGACATTCAATTATAGATAATGCTACTTATAAAGGTTTCTCTACTATTTTCTATGCAACTTTCGTTAACTAAAACATCTTCTAAGAGATCGGTCGGCATGGCAGTAATAAGCTCAGCTCAAGACAGCATGATCTTTACCTGAAAGTGAGAAAGCATTTTGAAAGAATGAGCTTAAAATGTCCAGTGAGTGATACTTTCAAAACATAATTTCCAAATAGTTATGTTGGATGCTTTTTAATGCAAACATAGAAATAATTAAAACATTAAAGTAAATCCTTTAGAATCATTTCATAAAATTTTGAAAACATTCATAACATTCACTACTAGAAAAATGGGCTTTCTTGACGGTTGTTATTTTCTTTTTTTGACGTTTTTCAGAAAAAACGTCAAGAAAAAAGTGATTTCAAAGACAAAACGTCAAAAATTTTTAATTTTTAGATTTCTTGACTTTTTTAAACGTCAAGAATACCTATTAAATTCTTGATATTTTTTCAATATCAAGAATATGTATTAAATTCTTGACATTTTTAAAATGTCAAGAATATTTATAAATTTGACATTCTTGACGTTTTTTAAACGTCAAGTAACATGTATTTGTTCTTGACGTTTTAAAAACGTAAAAAAATATCAATTAAATTCTTGACGTTTTAAAAATGTCAAAAAATTTTATATGAAGACAAGGAGACTCAGTTTCCAAAATTCTTGACGTCTTTTAACAAACTTCATGTAAGACGCTTTTCCTTACCTTTTAAAAAACGTCAAGGATTACTAAATAATTAAAAGAAAATGCGTGTCTTCTCTTCTTCCGCAAAATCGTCATCAAGGTTGAAAAAACCCTAACTCTCCTCTTAATTCCCTTAAAAAACATCAAGGTGCTCATCCGCTTTCCTTCTTCTGGTCGTCTTTTCGATCGCAAAATCAAAATACCCAAAATTGTTCTTCCTGTTCGTCGTTCTTCCCATCAAGTCTTTGGACGGATCTTCGACAATGGTGATTGCCGCTCTCCAAAATCAAAATACGAGATAATGGACCTTCCTTTATTGACTCTCTGTCGCTTTCTCCTTTTACTCTCCGTCCCACATGGCAGCACACTCTCAGGTACACTCTCAAAAAATCGTCACTCTTCTTTCATTTTGCATTATTTTTTATTTGCCGCTCTCTTCTTCTCTGTTTCTTTCTTTCTTCTCCAATTTTTCCCCTGTTGGCTTCATATTAAACACTTAGAATCACGCTTTTCAATGATAGATGGAAGAGATGTTATCGGAGCCATCGCAAACAGATTCATATAAATCTTACACTCTATCCCAAACCCTAACTTCCCACAAGCGGTGTATTTCATCTGTCAAATTCTCAGCTGATGGCTGTCTTCTTGGCTCTTCCTCCGCCGATAAAACCCTTCGCACCTATTCTTGCTCAAATTCCATTGTGACCTCAGTTCAAGAATTCCAAGGTCATGAACAGGGTGTCTCTGACTTGGTGAGTATTTTCTTACATCTTTTTCATCATGATTTGGGATTGTATGTTATGCTAGTTATCGAATATTTTGTGCTTTTGTGGATGAGTGGTTTAGTTACTGGGGATTTTTGTAGCATTTTGGTTCATTCGCTTAACTTTCGTATTGGTAGGCGTGGAAATTATTCATCACCTGAATGGCATTCTCTCATTTAGGCAAAAATTACAATTGGAATTCTTTATTGTTCAAAACCCAGAAATTTCAAAAATATCCGTTTACTGAATTATTTCTTGTTTCCTCATCTTGATAGGAGTGAAATTCATGAAAACTTCAACTTGAGTTAGTAATTTGAAGGTACACTGAGTTATCAAAATTTTCTGTATGTGGCTTCTGGCCACTTTAAATGTTAAACTCTGGATAGATGGTTATCATCTTGATAGAAGTCAAATTTGGAATCTCTTGTAAAAATAGAACAGTTAATTTCTTTGGGTTTGAATTTGTTGTTTTCTTTTAAAACTCAAGGACATAGTTGGACAACTTGTAGAACAGTTTCTTGTTTTGTTCCTTTTATTTTTTAAAATCTTATTGCTTAAATATTTAAGAATTAAGTATGCCATGACTGCGGGTAGACTATAACTTATTACGGCTCTAATCATTCATTACTTTTCAGTTGGGCCTACAAGCTGGCGGAATTTTGATCCTCAAGGAAAATATTGCAAGATATGGTACTTGCCATTTTCAGTTATTTTCTTTATGAATCCCATGGTGTCTAGTAACAAAAATATATTATCTCAATTTCAATATTTGGTACCTGCATTCAATGAAAACGATTTTTATT
Organism: Cucumis variabilis; assembly: GCA_037974545.1. NCBI lineage: Eukaryota > Viridiplantae > Streptophyta > Magnoliopsida > Cucurbitales > Cucurbitaceae > Cucumis > Cucumis variabilis. Next base: position 5,334,399 of record JBBPDI010000029.1, on the reverse strand, counting down.
GTTTCATTTCCAATAAAGTTTCTGTTTTTCAAAGAAAGACCTTTTTTATTTAGAGCATGTCTGCCTTATTAACCTTTCGAGTGGGACATATCAGAATTCAAGTGTTGTTGTATCTTGTT
>JBBPDI010000029.1:5310751-5334180 GCA_037974545.1 Cucumis variabilis | reverse complement strand
GTGAGATCAAGCACATCATGTGCTACAATGTGACTTTGGTCACAATTATTTCTCTCTATACATATGTTTTTTTTTTCCTTCATTAAATTGTTTCCTATTTGAATTTTTCATTCTTGTTATTACAAAAAAAAAAAACAAATGTGGTGTGTTATTCTAATTCAAAATGGATTTTTTAAATTATTTTTCTAAATTGAGTTAACTTTTTTAACCAAATACTAAAAGAGGATGAAGAGGTGTACTAGGACTCAATTAAGTTAATTTAGAATTTTTCTTTTTATTTAAACGTTAAATTTATGTGGGATAAAACTGAATTTCAATCCAAATAGAACAATGAATCTATCAATATTTATCGGTTATAAAAACTTATAAAAATTTAAACTTCATATAGAGGTTGAAAGAAGTCCACCAATAACATCTATTAGTGATAGAATTGATAGAAGTCTATTAATGTTTTGTTTGCTATATTTTTATAAATAGTTTGACACTTCATTATTGTAGTTTACATATGTCTATTTTAACTTACATAGTACAATAAGAATGGGTGTGGATTTAAAATTTCAAGATCTATTGATCGTTAACACATATTATATGTTGGTTAAGTGTCAGTTCGCTTAGATAGCATACTGTCATTTAAGTTAGTCATCATCGTATAAAATCTTTTTATTATACAATTAAAAGGAGAATTGTTAAAAATATCAAATTTGACAAAATATTTACAACATATTACAAAATTTTCAAATTCTATCAACAATAAACATCGATATGTTTCTATTAGTGACATTAATAGACAGTGATAAAAGTTTATCATTTTCTATTATTGATAAAATCCAAAATTTTACTATAACTTATAATGTTTAATTTATTTTGTTATTTCTAAATTGTCCTTTATTAAATATATATTAGTTACCAATATATAATTTAATTTGTGATTCATATTTTTTTAAAAAAAGAATTAAAACAGGCAACCCTCCCAAAACGGAAAAATGATATGAATAATGCAGTTTTTAAAACTAATTACCAAAATAGTGTTGTTTTTATTTTTCTTCTTTTTCTCTTTCAGACTCACCCTATGTTTGTTTTGTTTTTCTTTTTTTTTTCTCTTTCATGGACGAGTCTTCATTTATTTATTTATTTATTTTTCATTTTCATGCCATTCAATTTTATTTTGAAATAATTTTTTTAAAATTAATTTTTATTTTATACAACAAATAAATTTTATTTTTGTTAACAAAATTAAATTCTAAATTTTTAATTTAAATATCCATTTATTTTTCTCCAATGAAAAAATTATTTATTTTAAAATTAATTTTCTAATTTATGTTTATTTATCGTTGTAATCCTTAGTTTGTATTAATTGGAGGCCATAAATTTATAGTAAGTGCTCTTGATTGAAAAATAATTAAAAGATTAAACAAAGTGTCTAATACAATAATTTAACAATTTTCATTCAATAAGAAAAAAAGATTAATGTGTACTAAATATTTTGTTGATTAAAATTAGTAGTTACAATTTTTTTTTGTTACCAAAGTTAATTAAAGTATTATTAGTATATTGGTTATATTTAAATTATATTCACATAAGCTATAGTACTTATTATTATTATTTAGTACTTAAAAGATAAAGATATGAGATAAAAAACAATATAAAAAATATATGTTTTTGAAAATATAAATCAGATAATAAAATACAAAAGATCTAAATTTTTAAAATTTAAATTAAATCTAAATCAGATTTGTTATCCCATTTTATAATTTAAAGATTAAAAACAACTCAAATTTGAAATTTATCAAATATTTAAAAAATTAGTAAAATATTTTTAACAAATAAATTTATTTATAAAATTATCAAAATATTTGAAAAATTAACTAGATATCTCGATAACGAATTTTGTTTTCTAGGAATATAAATAGTTTTTTACTTACAAAAAAAAAAAGACTCTTGCAATTTACCTTTAACATATTTTCTAACTAAATTATATTTTAAAAACAATCCATAAATCTTGTACATAATTAAATTTTAAATATACAAAATCTTGTAAAACTAGATAAATATAAACAAATCTCGAACATAATAACAAGGAGAGTATATGTGTAAATATAATACTTACCGACCAAACAAATTTGATGTATGTGAAGACCCGATCAACATTTGTTTGTTTACTTTTATTAATTAACAAATTTATCAATCATAGTTAATGCTAATAATATAAATTAAACTCTAAGCATAATATAAATGTCTGTTTTTTTTATTAAACAAATTTATCAATCATACTTAATGTTAATAATATAAATTAATCTCTAAAGCATAATCTAAAATTATATAAATTACAAAAAATTAAAATTAAAATAGATTGAACCACTAAAAAGATATACAATCGCATTAATCACAAAAATTACATATTATAAAATCAGAAATGTTTGAATCTGCATGAAAAAAAATTGAAATGAGCATTAATTTTTCGGGTTGCCAACCTAATGAACTTGAAAACATGACAACCAGTTTATAGCTCTAGTTAAAACAAATAGTTAAAAAATACAAAATACTCTTTAATTCAATAAATAATGAAAATACTATAATATATTTAGACAGTATATGTTAAATGATTTTTTATAAGTAAATGTTTTTATGATGAAAAAACTATAAGTAAATATTTTTATGATGAAAAAAATATAAATAAATGTTTTTCTCATGAAAAACCTATAAGTAAATGTTTTTTTTCTTATGAAATACTATATAAGGTTGATGTTTTTAATTTTTTAATTTTTGTGAAATGTTATATTAAATTGTTTAATTATTTGAAGTTAAGTTCTATTTATTTATTTATTTAAAATAATCACAATAATTTTTTTCAAACAAACGTTAGGTGAATAAGATTCCAAAAAACATATAATAAAACTGTTAGTAATTAATATATATCTATCTATATATAAAAGTTATTATATATGTTATTGATTTACAAATTCTTCTTGTTTTATAAATCTAAATGGAAGGTTGAATCTCAAAAAAATGTTGTAAAATTTAATTTACATTTATGCTTTATTAATTTCAAATTTGTAATTTTATTTTATTTGATTTATTAAATTGATCAAATTAAAAAAAAAGCAATCACATTATTTTCTCTTAAAAAAATAATAGAAAAATAGACCACCATAAATACAAATTGTTAGTAAAAATGAGAAACTTAGAAACAATTTAACAATATTCCTATGAAACGATGGGTCCAGTCAAATTTAACAAATAAATAAATAATACTATACACTTTTAATGAAAAAATCTACTACACTTGATCATTTCTGGTTGAATAAACATACTTACTTATAATTTTATACTTCTATATAATTTACATTGTTAAGTTAAATATTTAGAATTTATTTATTTTGAACTCACTCGTACTCGTGAAACCTTATATACTATGTTTGTTTATTTATTTTTCAAAAAATCTTACTTTTGTTTAGAATATACTAAAATATTTTAACAAAATTCTAAAAGAATTATTGACATTATTATTTGTTCTACTTATTTATGAGGTATTTATTTTGTCAAGTTATACCATTATTCTACTATTGAAATTTTGAATTTTAACGAAAAATATTTATTAACATTATTATTCAAGTGTTTTTTTTTAATTATACAACCATTTTTGAAATTTGGTATTTTTTAAAAGAAAATTTTAATTTTGTTTAGAGCATCCTAACAGATCTTATAGTGAAATTTTAAAAGAAGTCTTAACATTTGCTTTATTAATTTATTTTGTCAATTATTAAAGTATACCTAAAATTTAAATTTTTTTAAATCAGTAGAATTTAGTTTTTAAGAAGAAAAAAAATAATTTATAAATTATATGAAAATTTTAAGAAAAATATAAAAGTTTATATGAAAAATAAATAAAAAATAAGAAGAAGAAATATGTAGACAAATAACTTTTTTTTAGAAAAGGGAAGCAATAAAATTTATATAAAAATTTAAAAAAAAAAACAAAACAAAAGCATTGAAGACTACAGTATTCTTGTAAATAGTTTTAAAAATAACAATATTTTGGTTATTAACCCACATGTTGCCCAAATAATTAAATATATTCCACTATCTGGTATGCACATTGGTTATTGATATATTTTATTTATAAGGTTAAGTCTATCCTATTTAGTGTCATGTTCCATTTACTGGATATTAAAAGAATAAAAGAAATAGGCACACATGTATCCTAAAGAATTATATTGATGCATAGAGAGAGGCACGTTTTCTATTGATAAAGATTTATATATTTTGTCAAACAACGCCGGTTAGTCATTCCATTTCTGTTTTTGTACCATCCATTTTGATTATCCAAAACTATAATATAAAATAAAAAGTAACTATAAAGGAGTGTTTGTTAGTTAGGTTTTCCAGTTCTTTTTTTTTCGTGTCTAATTTGTTTCAAAACTATAAAAAAATATTTTTTTTCTTAGCATATATGCGGTGAAAAAACGATTTTAATTTTTTTCATATTTATTATTAATTTCTTACCTTAAATTCATTACTGCTCTTTATCTTACCCATTAAGGTCTGCTTGAGACATCTTGGATCCTAGAAAACGTATATAAAATTATAAGCTTCAAACATTTAATAATACTTTTCTCATAAAATTGTTAGATTTATTTAAATATAATATTATTATTAGTGTGGTCCATGTTCATTATATGTTATTTTATCTTTTTGGGTCATTATTTTATTAGACTCATTGGATAAAAAAATAATGTTCTAATTAATCACCATGATGAGTGGTGTTTATAAATAAAACCTTAGCGATTGGTCATCTGACTGTCTCATTCAAGTAATTCACTCTTCGCATCAGAAAAATTAATTATGTTTAGAGAGGTTAAGTAAGAGAAACACAATCCTTTAGAAGACCGTTCATGGATCAAGGTATGTGATTCCTTATCTAAGTTTAATTTGTAAAGTGATCTAGTTCAAATATGTTGACACTTATTGTTATATACAATATTAAATTTTTATGTATAATCATGAAACTAAAATTTACATGTAGTATTAGAGCCTTGATTGAGAACATATGATTTTACATGGATGATTAATAACTTGTTTTTAATGTTTTCGCGGCATGTTTTCATCAATTTGAATTAAAATTATTTAATTATCAATTATCATTTGAATTAATCATATGATTAAAATTTTTTTAATTATTGATTGTTAATTTGAATTAAATTTGAAAGCTTGAAGAAAGAAAGAAAGAAATTTATTGATATATATATATATATATATATATATATATATATTTTGTTGGACATGGTGTATGTTTGTTTCTTTAATAATAATCATAATATGATTGTTTTGGTTAAAGAATCAATTATCAGTTTGATTGTTTTGTATCTTTAATAATTAATTATCAATATAATTATTTTGTTTAAAAGGATAGTAAGTAGATTTAATTACTATTTAATCCATAATTAAAAGAGTTAAAATCTAATAAAGATTAGGATGTTGTTGAAAATCTAATTCATCCTAAAATCTAAATAAATTTAGATTTTGATAATTTTTTTTGAAAGATTACTATATTTAGTATGTATATATTTAGTTTAGTTCAAATTGATGATGATATATTAATTGTACTTTATGTGTTATGCATATGTTATGTTTAAAAGTACCCACTTATCTTTGAATTTTAAATTATGCAATTAAATTTTGAAGAATAATGTATGATTGTATGAAGTTTTATGAAATTATTGCAATATCTAATTGCAAATTGTGATGCAAATCACGTGGAATTGTTTTTATGATGATCACATAAATTATGTATCAACTGTATTTTTATGTGTTATGGATATATAATGATAATGATATAAAGTAGGATTTAAAGTATCCATTATCCTAGTGATTTAAATTATGTCGTTTAGATTGAACAAAAGTTTTGATAAAATTATTTGCAATATTAATATTTTTGCAAATTTTGCGATTAAAATCACTTGGGAATTATGTTATCCGATATTTATAAGTTAAATTTGTTAGTCATCAAAGTGACCAAATTAGTATGTTATATAGATATCAAATTAAATTGGAGAAAACGAATAAGATTTAGAAATTGAAGAAAAATATTTTAATTTCTTATTATGGAAAAGAAAAATCTTTTATTTCCTTATCGTGAAAAATCTTTTATCTTGTTATTATGAAAAAAGAAAAATAAAAATAAAGAAAAAGAAGATAAAGATATCATCAAAGATAATCACTCTATCAAAGTTAGAGTTTTCTAAAATTCATATATTTTTCTTTTTGGATTAAGTTATTGGAGATTAATTATATTCTTATTTACTCCATTAATATTACTATTTTTTCTCATGATTGAGTTGCTTAAATTTAAAATGTAATAAATTATGTAAGTTTAAATTCCATAAATTTTGAAAATTATGTTTTATAAATTCCATAAAGTTTGAAAATTATGTTTTATTATCCTTTGTGTTATGTTTAAATCATAATAATTTAAAGCATGCATTTGTTTGTGATTATTTGATATCTATAGTATAGATAATTTGTTAGTCACCAAAGAGACTAAATTAGTAAGCGTTCTATAAATATCAAATTAAAATTACGTTTTAGTTCAATTATCAATGTTTGCAATTGTTTTGTTGCAATATATCTATGTTATGAGTAATTTGTTAGTCACCAAAATTGCCAAATTCGTAAGTTTTATAGATATATATTCCATTGATATTGTTTTGCAAATTAAAGCAATAATTATTTAGGATTATTTTAATATGATATCTATATTATGAATAATTTGTTAGTCATCAAAGTGACCAAGTTAGTAAGTTCAATAAATATCAAATTAAAGTTAAAGAAATTATTTATATTTATGTGATGCTAATAAATTATATGATATTATGAAACATAAAGATATTATCATGACTATATTGATTTTCTTTATTATTAAACATTTAAATTATCCAAACGTAATCAGCAGTTTTATAATTTTGAATCTTATTGTGGTTAATTCAAATTGTTTTGTCATGATGCTTATGTTGTGAATCGTTTGTTAGTCACCCAAAATGGCAAAATTGGTAAACCTTGAGACATCAAATTAAAGTTGATTCAATTACTGATGATCATTGGATGCTAATGAATGAGATGATATCATGAAACATGAATGATTTGTCATGAGTGTATTGATTTTCGTTATTATAAAATATTTAATTTGCCCAAAAATAATCAATAGTTTTATAATTTTGAATCTTATTGTGGTTAATTGAGGTGTTTGTTTAGATATTGTTAGCATATCTAAAGATAACTAATGTATCTAATTTAAGCATTTAAATTACCAATTATGTGAAATTTAAGTATAAATATTGTACATTGGTTTGCCTTCCAAAGAAGAACTTTAGTGTATAAGCTAATGATTTTAATGTTATCTGAATTTGTGTTGTATCTTTATGTTTATTTTTCAAAGCAATAATGTGATGGAAACGGTAGACATGCGTAGCAGAATTAGGATCAAATTTTTACTCTAATTGTAACTAAACAAGTTTAGTGATTAACATGCATAAAAAAACCCTAAAATAACAAAGATAGATTTAAAAGAAAAAACTCACATTTGATGCTTTTCTTTTCTTGTAATCTCCTCATGTGCTTTTTATGATCTTCTCACGAAATCGAAGACGGGACTACCACTAGCATTGATCTGCTATTCTTCGGACTTAGAATTGAGTTGTGGGACTAAAAAGAGATATGATATATTTGGAAGAACCTAACCTTTTGGTTTTTCTCTTTTCTTTTTGTTTTTGATTTTTGATGTTGAGAAAGACAAAAATGAAAAGAGTTCATAGACCTAAACCTCTAGTGAGATTAAATGATGTTGAATTTAATCATGAGAGACCAATATACATATGAGTACAATAAACATATGAATATATTAAACTAGGGTATGCACCCAAATTTTCTCCCACTTGTCTTAGTGCACAAACTTCATAGACCTAAAACTCTTTTATGTGACATTCATACACTTTAGCCGTGAAGGATTTGTATTCCAAATGTCAGATCTAGTACATAACATTGCGTACATCAAACTTTCAACAAAGGAAGCAGATGGAGTATTTATCGTATCTTCAACTCCTTGAGGTGTCTTAGGACATTATTCTTTTGATAAATGAATTCCATATCTGTACGACAACAAACTCTTTTTAGAATTCTGCATCTTATATCTAGACAACATTTTGTCTTTATAAGATACTTGAGACATGGCTGGTGTTCTGTTCTTGTAGATTCAAACAATTTGGATTTTGAGAACACATTGCGCATTTTCAAATTTTGAAATTGCTTAGCTAGCCATTTCTTGAGGCTAGATAAATAATCTACATCATTCATTTCTCCCTTTTTGGAAGTCAATGGATCCTCTAAATGATCATCAAGTATGATGATTTGATTTTCGATAAAACTGAGTAATGTTTAGGCTAATGAACAACCCTCCCACTACATTAAGGCTCTCTCAACTCTGTAGAATGATGTGATTGACCAGATTTTCAAGTTTTATCAACTACTTTAGTTGATGAACAGGCTATATCTGTTAACCTCTTTGGCAATCCTATTCAATACTAATTTACTACGTGGTTTGATGATTACTGATGAGGTTTTTCTCAGGAATATGATATTTGTCGATACAACTTCCTTGTTCCTTGAGGATCATAGAGAGAAGCTTATCAAAAGCCTTGCATGAACTTATTATGAACTACTTCCTCTATTCACATATCCCTCACATATCATCAAAAGCTCATCAGGAATATGTGCAAAATCTGTGTTGTCACATATCCCTCACCCACTTACTATGAACTACTTTCTCTATTCACCTTGATATTGATCCATGCAAACACTTTCCGAAGGGAGTCCGCTCCTATGCACGGTGCAAAGCCCTACATGGATCATTGTGTGAACTCTTAGGGACACTGGAGCTTAAAAGTACACTACTTCTCTTTAGCTGAAGTGTTAATGGTTTTAAGGGTATTTAACTACTTTAGGATTTTATTCAGGTTAACTTAAACAAATCCTAAGTCTAGGTGAAATATCCAAATATAACCATTATATCAGATTTTAACCTACGATGTCTAGGTGATAAACGAGTTTTATTACCTCACAACTCTCACACATGCTCATAAAACTAGTTTAACTAGGCTCAAAAAGTGATTACGATCTCTAGGTAGAAGGTGTTCCGTAAACCATCAACTTAAAAACCTTCAAACTTTAGTCATCTTATTTGACTTGTTGACAAGATCTAATCAGGTGAGCCTCTTATAACCAGTTTTATAAGATATCGACCTAATTATACAAAAAAGGAAGATATTTATAACCTAGGTGAGCATGCAAGTTATCTTTGTTATAGGTTTTAAAAGTCTAATTCATTTTATAACACTTATAAAAGATCTAGGAGAAGCTATAACAAACAACTAAAAAATAAATAATATATAACAATTATATAAATAAATAAATTAATATGGATTTTAATTTATTTAACTTTTAATTAAATCATATTTAATTAAGTTAAATAAATTAATTTCATTAAATCACATATAATTAATTAAACAATTAATTAATCAAATTAATTAATTTCCATATTAATTAATCAACATGCATATCGAACAACTCGGATCGTGCGTGGTTTTTGAGTCGGGTCGTCTGGCGTGGTCTGAAGCCTCCTTCTTGGGTCCGTCCTCCTCTTTTCTCCAATTTTCAACTTTTCTCTCTCTCGATTGATCAAATTACATCATAATTTCAATTCTAATGACTCCATATAAATTACAGACTCTTTGCAACAATAAATTAAGCCACAAAAGAGCTAATTGCAATAATTATTACAAACAACAAGCTTAATTTAATTTGCCAAAACCATAATATATCCATTTTAGTTCAACACACAATTTATCAAATAAATTGATAAAATCCCACCATATGCAACTGAGTAAAATTAAGCATGCTCTGATACCACATGATGGAAATGGTAGCCATGCTCAGCGGAATAAGAATCAGATTTTACTCTAATTACAACTAAACACTTTAGTGATTAACATGCATTACAATCCTTAAATGAAACAAAATAGTGTTAATAGAAAAACTCACATTTGATGCTTTTCTATTATTGTAATCTCCTTTCGAAATCAAAATCGGGACTACCACTAGGTTGACCCGCTATTCTCCAGACTTAGAGTTGAGTTGTAGAACTCGAACGGTAGGGAAAATAGGATAAGAGATGGATTTAGGAGGAAGAACTTGTGGAGAGAACTTTTGGAGAGAAAAGAAAATTTGGTTTGATTTTGCAATTCCAAATTACAAAATCAATTTTTTTAACCAAATACAACACTAATTTTCATTTCCAATCCATTACTTTTATAAGCAAACTACATGCAAAATTTGCATGTCGTGAGCTTCCACTCTCCACACTTGGCATACCACCAAGTAGGTGTCTCACATGCATGAAGCCATTTGTTAATTACATGCAATGTTCTTCCAAGGGTGAAATGGTAATTTGACATTTAAAAAGTCAAAAGTGAACATTTTGACTTTTTATCATTTTATCTGTCTTGACTAATTTTAACCTCACGAGTATGAATCTACATTCATTTTTCCAAAATTTAAACCACATTTGAATATAAAGTCGATCAAAGTTTGATTTTTCAAAGTCAAAAGTCAACATTTTGACTTTTTACATCTTTGACCTTTTTCATCAATTTCGAGCTTCAGTATACGAATCCATATTCATATTTAAATCACATTTAAATATGAAGCTTTATCTTAAGTTATAACCGATGACTATATCAGATATATTTGTCAGTTTCTCTCTCTTCGAATTATTCCATCATAATGTTCTAAGTTGATTCCTCGTGAGCTAGCGGGGGAACCTAATGGACCTATAGATCATGGGCTCAAACGATCCGAGATTAACTGGCTAAACTCTTTTAGACCGAGTTAATCAACCTTCATCAACTAACAGGTCATTCCACTAAATTTCTGTAGTTGCACTCCTCTCACTATAGTTATATTTGTGTCCATGTGATATAACCATGATAAGTAAGTTAATCATTCACAAGTTGTTCATAATCTCGATTGGGTTAAAGTACTGTTGTACCCCCGAGATTATATCTTTTCTTCTTAAGTCCCACTGATCCACTATTGAACAATTGGTTTAAGGTTCAACCTTTAAACTGAACCCCTATAGGGCCAATGAGAGAGTGGGACCCCTTGTTCAAGACCTGGATTCAATTCTTAAGGGAAAAACCTATCTACTAACCCTAAAGTGAGTAAGAGTGAATTCCATCTTGCACCCTATGTCCCTAACTATCCACTCGATGTTACCCCTAAAATAGAAGGCTTATTGGGCCAGCGCCATTGAGCTGCCCTCACCTATGCAAATCTAAGGATAATCCTGTGTGAACAGAAGTTCATAGTTAGCTCAGTATTAAGATTAAGTTACATGGATATCTATAAACGAAATAGTCGGTTTTAGAGGCAACGGTGTTATAACCTAAAAGCGACTATTTCTATGGTTCCAGTCTTATGTAAACTCTTTATACAGGATACTCCCACTTACATTTCTCTATATGAATGATTTAGGATCACATCGTTTGTACTAATTACAAAGCGGACCGCATCCATAGTGTCCCTAGAATAAGATGCCCAATCGTATTCGTATACTATAGACTAGTCAGGCTATATACTCGAACTTGATCCATATTTATGTCTCTACATAAAGTTTAAGTTTACTATATATAATAGCCTTGGATCCTTAATTTATTAGCTTTACGATTATAGTATCAACAACGACTTTATTGAATAGAATATGCCTACAAACCTATGAGTTTTATGACAGAAATTCCAACAACAAGGATGTCAACTATTTAACTGGAGGAGAATGTAGCGGTCATACTTGTCCAGAGCATTGTTTACTTATGGTCGTATGCCCAAATATCCTCGATTTATCTTATCTTTATGTTTGATATTTAGTTTAGCTAGTTGCTGTCGATTTCATGTAATAAATCTATAGTGTGCAATTTTAGCTTTTTCATATACAAGCCTACCAGAGCGGAAAAGGTCTAAAATATACTCTAGAGGAGGCATAGTAGTTGAATTTTCGTCCAAGCATTGTCGCACTTTTTGCAAGAAAACCTTTTCCTTTGCATATGACAGTCTTCAATGCATTTTGTAACGTAGATTTCAATATATTTCTTTCTTCCTTGCGTTTTATAAACAATTTTCTCAAGAACGCGATGGAAGGTTAAATCATACGTCAAGTTTATGTGTGACTTTTGGATTTTGATCGACTGACTTATTCATCAAGTTAGAACAAGTGCCAAACAATTGTTCGTCCAAAGTTTGAAAGGCTACAATTGTGACACTGTGCACATACTTGTCGCCTACGAAGCACGCCCATCACGTGCTTGATGAGAGTTGTGCTCTCCATACACAGTGCATGTTAACCTCTCAAGGTCATGCATGTAGTCTAAGCGCATGCCTTGTTGCTCGACTGTGCCATAACCTTGTCATGTGTGTGCAAACTGACCAAAATAACCTATAATCCCAAAATACACACCCAGAACACTGTTTTTCATCAAGAATCATGACCAAACTTTGAAAATTCATAGCCTAAAATCCAAAGCTCTTTTCATAAAATTTTCTTCTACAAAGTTGCTTTAAATTGTCTTGACTTTCTCACCTTAACATTGTGAAGGAAAATTCCATATAATGAGTCCTATAGCCTTCTTGAAGTGCACCTTGTTCAGATTCTCCTAGAAAATGACCTCCTCACTTAATCATGATCAAATCGAAAACCTTCTTGATCCAAATTGAATAGAAGCCCTCTCTCACAAACTAGACTCAATTTCTAAACTTTCAAGACTAATTTGAGTAATTTTTCATGAGTGAGTTGTGAGAAATTCATTGTTGAAATTTTCCTATTTATAGTGTTCCTTGCATGAGATTAAGGTGACACTTAATCTTTGATTATATTCACCTCTTAAGCTTGGATTTACACCTCATAAACTCACCACATCCTTCTTGGACGCAAAATGCATGTTAGCATGCTTAAGAAACCTGGATTATCTTTGAATCGTTTGCTAAGAGCATGCCACATGTTGTCTTAATCTCATAACTAACTTTCTTGGTCATCTCGCGTAGCTTGGCTTCTCAACTCACCTCTCAATGCCTAGCCAATAATTCTTCGCCTAACAAGCCTTCTTCGTGTGACAGCATCTCAACGTATAGCCCTTGGCTACCTAGCTTTCTAACCTCTTAATTGTCTAGCCCTTGGCCACCCAACAACCTTTCTCGCGTAACGATCGTCCTCGCTTGGCAACAATGCCTAAGGCTTCCTCGACCATACTAACCTTTATTCTTGTCGAGATGATATTTACCCAAATGCATAGATAACCTCTTGCCTAGTTCTTGGAGGTTATTTTTCCATTTGGTTGCATAGTCCTTGCACATAAATGCTAAAGCGTGTCTAAATTCCTAAGCTTAGAGGTTCTCAAGCCTCATCTTGTGACAGTACTTCTTTTTTTGCCTTTCTTGCCACCCAACCTAACCTCCAAACGCCCAAAACCATCCTTTTGACACTAAGCCAAAAATTTCAACTTTTCTCTCTTTCTCAATTCTAGACATTGAATTCCTCGACTTCCAAGTATTTTATTCTCTTTTCCTATAAATTCTATTTTCTCCTATCCTTGACCAACTCAATAATTTCCAAAGGTTTAAGAAATTTTGGGATTTTACATAAAGGTATAGGTCAATACGTGTTGTTAAGCGAACAAGATAAAACTATTATGCTTTGATAGTAACGAGGACACAACAAAGATTTCACTCTTCTGTTTCATTAAGTTGGTTATGATAAGGAAGAAAAGAAGGTAACACATGGACTAGACCATGTCAAGTGTCATAGATGATTTGGAGAACTTCATCAATTATGATTAGGGCAACTTAATCTTTGTTAAGGCAGTAGACAGCTTGTAGGATGTACTAAATAGGAAAGTTGCAATGTACAAGAAGAAGTCTATGAATAACAAGTCACTTGAGTCCTATAGCTTATACAAAATTTCATTCATGTTTATAGTTTCTAATTTTATTATGTAACTATTGTTTATACTATAATTAATTATGCTTGTTTCATTTGTAAAATTGTAAAATTTATAGGTTTGAACGTACAAGATAGTTTTAAAACTTAGTTACAAGTAGGGTTTTCTCTAATGCAATACCACTCATTATGCGATGGAGTTGCTCATACTCATCTGGGTTGAAGGTGATTCAAACACAAGTCTTTGGGTCACAAATGGTAAGTCATTTTTCTTTTTTTGTTTAACATGTTAAAGGGTTTCAAGGTTTAGGGTTTAAGGCTTAAGATTTAGGGGTTAGGGGTTAGGGCTTAAGATTTAGGGTTTAGGGCTTAGGACTTAAGATTTAGGGGTTAGTGTTTAAAGTTTAGAGTCTAGGTTTAAGGTTAAGGATGTCAATCTATGATTTTGGGTTTTAGTGTTTAGCAACTAATTGTTTCTTCTTGTATTTATTTAAGTTGATATACACAAGATGGAGCAAACTAATAAGGAACATGTGTATTTGGGTCAAACATTGTAAATTTCAACTATCGATTGTAAGCAGCAACCCTTGCCCATGCCACATTCAATAAGTAGACTATGACTTAAGTGTTTGAACCTTCAAATGAGATACTAGACCTCATACTAGAGCACCCGAGACTATTAAGCAAGCTCTTCAGCAGTCTACTACAGACGTAGTGTCATGTGAGTGCAATTCATATTTACAATGCTTGGAGGCAAAGTTGGATCACATGGTGTCGTTCTTTACCACTAAGTTGACGGTCATAAAGTAGATGTTGAAATTGGTTCTCAAGGTATCACTACTAGAAAAATTGGCTTTCTTGACGGTTGTTATTTTCTTTTCTTGATGTTTTTCAGAAAAAACGTCAAGAAATGGGTGATTTCAAAGACAAAACGTCAAAAATTTTCAATTTTCAGATTTTTTGACATTTTTTAAACGTCAAGAATATCTATTAAATTCTTGACACCTTTTCAACGTCAAGAATATGTATTAAATTCTTGACATTTTTAAAATGTCAAGAATATTTATAAATTTGACATTCTTGACGTTTTTAAACGTCAAGTAATATGTATTTGTTCTTGACGTTTTAAAAACGTCAAAAAATTTTATATGAAGACAAGGAGACTCATTTTTCAAAATTCTTGACGTTTTTTAACAAACTTCAATTAAGACACTATTTCTCACCTTTTACAAAACGTCAAGGATTACTAAATAATTAAAAAAAAATGTGTGTCTTCTCTTCTTCAGCGAAATCATCATCAAGGTTGAAAAAACCCTAATTCTCCTTTTAATTCCCTTTGAAAACATCAAGATGGTCACCCGCTTTCCTTCTTCCCCTCGTCTTTTCGATTGCAAAATCGAAATATCCAAAATCCTTCTTCCCATTCATCGTTCTTCCCGTCAAGTCTTTGGACTGATCTTCGACAATGGTGATTATGGCTCTCCAAAATCAAAATACGAGACAATGGACCTTCCTTCATTGACTCTTTGTCGCTTTCTCCTTTTACTCTCTGTCCAATGGCAGCACACTCTCAAGTACACTCTCAAACAATCGTCGCTCTTCTTTCATTTTGCATTATTTTTTCTTTTCAGCTCTCTCTTTCTTTTTTCTTCGATTTTTCCCTTGTTGGCTTCATATTAAACACTTAGAATCACGCTTTTCAGTGATAGATTGAAGAGATGTTATCAGAGCCATCTCAAACAGATTCATATAAACCTTACACTCTATCCCAAACCTTAACTTTCCCACAAGCGATGTATTTTATCCGTTAAATTCTCAGCTGATGGCTGTCTTCTTGGCTCTTCCTCCACCGATAAAACCCTTCGCACCTATTCTTGCTCAAATTCCACTGTGACCCCAGTTCAAGAATTCCAAGGTCATGAACAGGGTGTCTCTGACTTGGTGAGTATTTTCTTACATCTATTTGGGATTGTATGTTATGCTAGTTATCGAATATTTTATGCTTTTGTGGATGAATGGTTTAGTTACTGGGGATTTTTGTAGCATTTTGGTTCATTCGCTTAACTTTCGTATTGGTAAGCATGAAAATTATTCATCACCTGAATGGCATTCTCTCATTTAGGCAAAAATTTCAATTGGAATTCTTTATTGTTCAAAATCCAGAAGCAATTACGTATGCTAGGATATTACATCTAAAATAATTTCATCTAGGCGGGAGGTGTTGTGAGTGAACCTTATATTTGATAACTCTCTCGAGGGTGCTTTCACCTTTTTACTTCAGTGTCATACTATGCGACTCTGCCGATCAGATTCAGAAAATTAGTTTGGATGTTATATTTGAATTTGTGATCTATGATTTAAGTTGAAGGTACGCATGAGCCTCTTCTGCGTTGCTATTGTTTAATATATACTTCTTCAATTATTGGTGACTTGTTTCAGAAGTCATAGTGATTATTTAGGGCTAACGATAAGTTGGATATCTATACGAGTATTGTTGTTTCAGTTGTGGAAAAGAAACCTTAGAGCAATTATGCATACATTTAAATCTTATCTTGCATTTGGAAGACGTGGGGGTAGAAAAATAATTGGTGGGATTGAACTAATGATAACATGAAGCTGATTTATAATTATTTTTCATTATCATTTCGTTATTTACAATGCTAATAAATATCCTTTTATTGGATTATTTCTTGTTTCCTCATCTTGATGGGAGTGGAACTCATGAAAACTTCAACTTGAGATTAATAATTTGAAGGTACACTGAGTTATCAAAATTTTCTGTATGTGGCTTCTGGCCATTTTAAATGTTAAACTCTGGATGAAGATGGTTATCATCTTGACAGAAGTCAAATTTGGAATCTCTTGTAAAAATAGAACAATTAATTTCTTTGCGTTTGAATTTGTTGTTGTCTTTTAAAACTCAAGGACATAGTTGGACAACTTGTAGAACAGTTTCTTTTTTTGTTCCTTTTATTTTTAAAGAACCAAACTTTCATTGACAGGAGGAAAGAATACAAGGGTATCTAAGAAACAATCCCACAAAAGATGGAATTTCTACTTTTCTTCATTGTTAGATTTTATTTTTAACTCTGGATGTTGGGGTCTACGCATGATATGTTGATATATATGATAATTTGAAAAGCTTGTCTTTTGAATTGATAATATCAAGCAAGCCAGACTGCTGATCTTCGCTTTCCACTATTTCTACTTTTATATCATTTCTTTAGTATATTGATTATTTACATGTTGGCAATTTTTTTTTTGAAATCACAGAGATTGTGGAACTTCTCCACTGGAAAATTTCTGAAGACTTATACGGGCCATACTAATTCAAAATTTTGCATCTCCTCCACCTTCTTCTTAACAAATGGGAGGTATATTGTGAGTGGCTCAGAAGACAATTGTGTATACCTATGGGAGTTGCACGAAGATCATACTCAAAGGCAAAGTTAGACGAGGTGCGGGTTGAGTTAGCTGACTTTCTGGGTTCGTACATAAGATTGTGACCAATAATTTGTGATTCTGAAGTAGGAAATTTTTTGTTATGGAGCTGCTTATCTGAAACTTTATGTATAGAGATAATATATGTGATAGTTATTTTGAATTGTTCGGGGGGGATTTGATTGGTATACTTTTGATTAGATTTATTATAGATAGATAGTTTTGTGACTTTCTAGGTTGAGTTGAATTAATGGCAATCTAATGAAATTATTTTATATTGTTTTTGTAAATGTCATGAAATATTTATATATATGTAACGTTTTGGAAATGATTATATCTATATGGTGAAATGTTTTATTTATATATGTTCGAGTTTTGAAACTATATTTGATGAATATCGTTGGTCATATATATTTATGAAACTATTGCTAGACAACTATACATGACTATTAGATCAACACAATATATGAACAAAAATATAATTAAATTACATTTTTTTAAAAAAATTGAAACATGCTTGACGATTTTAAAATGTCATAAACAAGTGCATTCTTGACGGTTTTAAAATGTCATAAACAAATGCATTCTTGACAGTTTTAAAATGTCATAAACAAGTGCATTCTTGACAGTTTTAAAATATCATAAACAAGTGCATTCTTGATGGTTTTAAAATGTCATGAAAATATGTATATTTGACATTTATAAAACGTCAACGTTCACTATTCTTGACGTTTTTATCAATCATCAAGAACTTTGGCTTTCTTGACGATTGCTTCAACGACATTTTTAAAACAGTCAAGAATAGAGTATCTTGACAGTTTAAAAACATCAAGAGAGCTGTTTTTGTAGTATTATATGTTATTTTTCAATTTATTTTTTTATTGTTAGTTACATTATTATATTATTCATATAACATGTAGGGAAAGTTGGTGGAGAGGCAACAAATATATAGCGGTGGTGAAAGGCTGTCATTTGTCGTACTACCCGTTGGCTCACTAGTTCTTGACCTAGTTAATGACTTGGTAGGTCATTAAGTAGATGTCTTTGATCCAGAGACTAATGACCAGGCTCTTATTGATATCATGGGAACATAGATCAATGAAGATCCACCTAAAGGTATTGGTCCCCATTGATATATCTTCAGGTTCAGACTAAACCAGTAGATATTATCAACATTCTACTTGTTCTTGGCCACCAATAGTGCTTCTTAAAAGTTCTATACATTTTCGTTCTATGATGATGCAATGCATATGCAGAACTATGTGTTTCCTTAAAATTTGATCTTTTATTGCTTGGTCTTTAGGTACACACAACCTATCGTATTTCATCAAGGCACCATCACATCTTAAGCTATAATTCGTTCTTTGGTTAAGCCTTATTCTGCTAACTTCCTAAGCATTGCATCTTCTAGCTAAGCTTAAATAATACGATCTATCAAAATAGGTAGCACTTGAAAGTGTGAAATTAAACTTCTTAACTTGCCTACTGACACAATAGCTTCACCCATCTTCAATTCTCTCAGTAACGAAGAACCAACCAAATTTAGAGCAACATTAGAATGACTAGACTTCCCGCTTAAGGCAATTGCCACCACATTAGCCTTACTAGGATGACCATCTTCTCTATATTAGATTTAATTCCTTCTAATCAAACATGTACTTCAGATTTTTATGATGAGTGAATATATGACATGGTAATGCTGTCAAATCTTTAATTCGAGGACCACTGTTGCTAGTTCTAAGTCATGGGTAGAGTAATTATATTCATGCTTCTTTAACTGCCTAGGAGCATAAGCCACGACTTTTCCTTTTTGTATCAAGACACAACCCAAACCTTGATGTGAAGCATCAGAGTACATCTCGAATTCTACACTATGAGTCAGAAGTGTTGATAATGGAGCTGTTACAAGTCTATCCATTCAAACTTTACATTCTTCTTGGTTAATGGAAGTGCCAATTTCGAAAACCCTTCCACAAAACGACAATGTTACCTCGCTAAACCAAGAAAACTTCAGATCTCAGTGACGGAAGTGAGTTGTTCTCACTTATCTACTGCTTCAGTTTTCTGAGGATCAATACAAATACCTTTTGCTGAAACCACATGACCTAGAAATACTACTCGATCCAGCCATAATTCGCACTCACTAAATTTAGCATACAACTCTCAGTCCTGCAGTGTCTGTAACACTATTCTGAGGTGTTCAACATGTTTTTCTTTACTCCCAGAATAAACCAATATATAGTCTATGAATACAATAACAAACTGGTCAAACTATGGATGAAACACTCGATTCATCAGGTCCATAAAGGCTACAGGGGCATTGGTCAAACAAAAAGGCACCACCACGAATTCATAATGCCCGTATCTAACTTTTTAATTTTCAACTAATGATATTCTGATATGAAGTCAATCTTAGAGAATAGAGAAGCAACACGAAGCTGATCAAACACATCAGGGCCAACGATATTTGTTACATATGATTACCTTACTTAACTGTCGAAATCAATACATAACCTCAATGTGCATCAACTTACTAACTTATGTAGCCATCACATGTGCTAGGTAGGTCGTACAACCCTTTCTCAACAATTTACTAGATTTTAAGGCAAAGATTACACACTTGGAAAATAATCTCATTCTTCCTTGGATGTTTAAAAACAATCTCTTTTTTATGATAATCTAGGGAGGAATAATGGTTAGACAGAAAATTCATTCCCAAAATAACATCAAACTCCTGAATGTCTAAGGGAATCAAATCCACTACTAATAATGTTTCACCACCAATATGAACAATGCAATTTTGGTACACACCATTAACTATGAAACCATTGCCTATAGTGTACTTATCAACAATTCCCCAATCATACTTTCTAACTCTTTATCAATTCCAACAATAAAAGTAATAAAGGCAAAAGAATGTGTTGCACCAGGATCCATTAAGACATGTGCAGACTTATTAAATACAGTTAACGTACCAGTCACAACGGTTGGTGTACATCTTCTACCTTTTGATGTGTCATTGCAAAAACCTTCCTTTCCTGACGAGATCGACCCACTGATCCTTTCTATTTTACCCCACTAAAGCCTTCACCACTTGTTCTTATGATTTTTTGTTGCTGACTTACTGTTTGAGAAGTAGTTTTCTAAATGGTATTACCCTTAAGTATCAAATGCGGATAGTTTCTACGATAATGACTGATGCAATACTAAAAGACAGGCAGCTAACTAAAAACAACCACTTTGTTAGTCTATTAATATTAGCTTTCATTTTAGCTTGTTGTTTCCAGCCTAACTGTTAAAATAGTTAGACAGTTAAGGCTGTTATAATGTTTTCTGCCTAACCAAGTAACTGTCAACTGATTAGTTCTAACTAATCAGTTATTGTAACTAATACATATACCAATAAATACCCTCATCGATGATAGGAAGAAGAGATTGATATTTTTGAAAGAAATTAATCCCAACTTGAATTACATCAAGTGGTATCAGAGTAGCCTCGAATCCTTGGAGAATGGCTGGCCAAAGAAGAGAAATCCTTGCCGTGGGAAATAACGGCGAACAAGAAGAGGTGGAAGAGATCGCCACCCTCTCACTGAGGACTTCCACGATTCGCTTGCTGATTGTTGAAGCTTCTTTAGGAGATTTGAGTGACAAAATGGATAGAGTAATGAATAGTTTAGACACGATAGCTCAGAGAATTGACAGACTTCCAGCACCGGTGAGGTTGGAAGACCATGACCAAATTAGAGGAAACAGAGGAGGCCGACAAGCACGATGGAATTCTAGAAAATTTCCCAACCAAAGAGGCGATCAAAGAAGAAGGTCAATGAATTTTCTAGTGCGTTACACAGACAACGACAAACAAGACAACTACGAAGAATGGCCGAATGAAGAGAATCACGAGTCCTCCAGTGGAAATGAGCAAAGGAATATCTGGAACAAACAGGAAGGATTTCGAGCGGCTCAAGGCTACCGAGGACAAGACGCACAACGAGAAGCTTACCATGATTATAAAATGAAGATTGACTTGTCGGTATATGATGGTAAGCGTGACATCGAGTCCTTTTTAGATTGGATTAAAAGCACGAAGAATTTCTTCAATTATATGGATACTTCAGAAAGGAAGAAGGTGCATCTGGTAGCATTGAAATTGAAAGGAGGAGCCTCGACTTAGTGGGATCAGTTAGAAATAAATCAACAAAAGTTTGGTAAGCCTCCGATACAATCATGGGAGAACATGAAGAAATTATTAAAGGCACGCTTTCTTCCACCGAATTATGAGCAGACCTTGTATAATCAGTATCAGAATTGTCGCTAGGAAAGCCGAATTATGACAGAATATATCAAGGAATTCCACAGGTTGAGCGCAAGGACCAATTTGAGTGAGAATGAGCAGCATCAAATTGCAAGATTCGTGGGAGGATTAAGGTTCGATATCAAAGAAAAGGTCAAGCTTCAACCCTTCTATTTTCTGTCGGAGGCCATCTCCCTTGCAGAGACTGTAGAAGAAATGAATAATACACGTTTGAAGAACTCTAATAGAAGGGATCCGTGGGAAGTAAGCACCTCCAGGAAACAATCATATAGTAAAAAGGCGGATGGGCAACAAAAGGAGCTATTATCAGAGAAAAACAAGGACATGGAGACACAGGACACGATCAAAGGGAAAGAAGTCATGGCAAAGGGCAGGAACCTGAACAACTAAACTCAACCCTCTTTAGGGAAGTGTTTTCGATGTGGAGAAACTGGTCATCTCTTAAACAATTGCCCTCAAAGGAGGACTGTAGCTTTAACTGAAGATGACAGTCATGTTACAAGCGAAGAAGAGGATGAAGTGCAAGAAGAGGAAGAGTTGGTTGAAGCAGATGATGCGGAACAGATTTCTTGTGTTATTCAAAAGATCCTGATTGCTCCAAAGGAAGAAACAAATCCTCAACGTCATAGTTTGTTCAGGATGAGATGCACTATCAATGGAAAGGTATGTGATGTCATTATAGATAGTGGGAGTAGTGAGAACTTGCTAGCAAGAAAGCTTGTGGCCGTCCTCAAACTCAAAACAGATCAGCACCTTGAACCTTATAATATAGGATGGGTGAAGAAGGGGGGAGAAACCCTAATCAGTGAGGTGTGTTTGGTACCCCTTTCCATTGTGTGCGATGTAATCAACATGGACGTGTGTCATCTATTGCTTGGAAGATCGTGGTAGCATGATACCCAAACCTTGCATAAGGGGAGGGAGAATACGTACGAGTTTCATTGGATGGGAAGAAAAGTGGTCCTTCTCCCATTGGCAAAGAGAAACACAGAAGGAATAAGGTCGAAGAAGAAGGGACAACTATTCATTACAGTGAGTGGAAAGAAAATAATGAGGGAAAGAGAGCAAGATTTGTTGGCATTAGTAATCAGTAACAGAGCTCAGGAACAAGACAAGAATATTGACCCAGCATTAAAGTAACTGTTTGAAGAATTCCCTCAACTGAAGGACAAACCACAAGGATTACCACCTCTTCGTGACATACAGCATCAAATTAACCTCATCCCAGGGGCCACGCTACCTAACCTGCCTCACTACAAGATGAGTCCCAAAGAGTATAAAATCTTACACACCCACATTGAAGACTTGTTAAACAAAGGCCATATTAAACCTAGTCTAAGCCCCTACGCAGTACTCCTCTACTCACACCTAAGAAAGACGGAAGTTGGAGGATGTGTGTAGATAGTAGATCCATCAATCGGATCACTGTCAAATACAGGTTTTATATTCAACGAATTGGAGATCTGTTGGATCAATTAGGCCAGGTTGTTTTTTTGTCGAAGATTGACCTAAGAAGTGGTTATCATCAGATAAGGATCAGGCCTGGGGATGAGTGGAAGACTGCATTCAAAACAAATGAAGGTTTATTTGAGTGGTTGGTAATGCCCTTTGGCTTATCCAATGCACCAAGCACTTTCATGA
>JBBPDI010000029.1:5267923-5278928 GCA_037974545.1 Cucumis variabilis | reverse complement strand
TGGTTCATACTTTATCATTATCTACGTGTCTTCATAAATGGAATAGACGTGCGTTTGAGTTAAATGATTGAGGATTACGAATTTGGTTCCTTTAATTTAGAGATTTGGAAATTTAGAAGGTATATATAATTTCACAAAAATAATTAGGAAGACGAAAACTTTATTTTTCGGTAATTTGATAATCATTTGTTTTTTAGTTTATAGATTTTGAAAATTAAATACACAACCATTTTATCTTTATATAGTCGAGTTTGTTGTCATTTTTTACCCTTATTTTCAAAAACGAAGCTAATTCAAATTTGAAAACTAAAATAAATGTTTTTGTAACGTTCATACTTGTTTAAATATTATACCTACTAGAAGCTTTTATGGTAACTTGTATAAGCTTAACTACGATGTTTTCATTACCTTTGATGGGCATTAGAGTCATAGGTAAGTTAATTTTTATTAGAATTGTTGAGTTTACCAAGACTATTGCTCTTCTAAACGTTACAGTTGAAGAAGCTGAGATTTTATTATCCTTTATGAGTTAGAAAAAGATTTGACGATTTTCTATAATTTAACTTAAATTTTGAGACTACTTTAACATAACAAAGTTCAACATTTTATTAAAAACATTTAAGCTTTTAATTTCATCGACACAAGAAACATTATTGAGGCTTCTCTTTTGTCTACTAAACTAAAATTTAATTGCTCACAATCTAGCATGTAATGTATAGAGTGTACAAAACGCCTTTCGTGTTAGGGTTTGAATGTCGCCCTCCAAAAAAATCAATATGTTGTTAGTGTCCAAGGTGAATCGATTTTGTATTACTTAGAACAAATGTTACCTTGAACATCTCTCTTTCTTTTTTCTTCTAAAAAGGAGTCAAAAAAGGTTTAGAAAGGAATGGTTGGAAAAAGGAAAAGGAAAAGGAAAAATTATAGAGGTAGTCCATTTATTGTCAAAGGAGAGGCCAAAGCTATTTCCATTTTCAATGCCATTTTCCAATACCATCGTTGAAAATATCAACTTTTTCACATTGACGAATTTGATTTAGAATTTGACTATTTAGAAGGTTCAAATCTAAAAGGTTACAAAAAAGTAAATAAATGGAGTAAAAAATTGCCGAAACATTTTTCACATTGCAATAATATTATTTTCAAAGGAAACTAAATATCACCAACCTCTGCTGCTCACATACATTCTTGTATTTCCATTTGGCACATGCCCACCCATTTAAAAAAATAAAATAAAATAAAATAAGAGGGACCAAAGAAGAGTACTCAACGGTTTAAGACGATTGATTTAAGATCAAAGAGACTCATGTCCAATCCACCAAGAACCAACTGTGAGTTTAAGAGAACAACCCATTAGGCCGATCGGTGTAAGTTGTTTTATGGATAATACATGTGTCGATTCAATTAATTAGAGAAGAGGACAATATCATTTTTTTTCTTCAAAAATACAAATTCATATGACAGTAGAAACTTGTTACATTGAAATAGGGAAACTTTAAGCTAGATATTTTTCACGGGTATTTATCATTTCATTATCCAAATTATTCTTTCCAAATAAAATAATAATATTACCCTTTTTTTACAAATATTAAATCGAACAAATTGTTTTCTTTGATTTGAATAATTAATTACTTTAGTGTCTTTTCAAAAGTTCTAAATTCTCCATATTTTAATAATGTAAATCGTTAAATGAGGATATGGAAGAAAAGAGAGAACGTCAATTATATTGAAGAACAAATAAACAATATGGAAGTATTATTGAAATTCACCTTTTTAATAATAATAATAAAAAAGCTGTGTATATCATAATAATAACAATAAATTTGTTTGAAAAGATGAACTTTTAGCAAAAACCAATTTCAACAAATAATATTTTGTGATGGTGTCCTTATCACCTTACAACTTTTTGTTTACATATATATAATATATAGTTTTGCTTGCATATCTAAGTTAAAAATGAAAACATTCTATTGCTATTTGAAAGTAAAAAATGTACAACTCCTAATTAACGTGTTTGTTTTTATTAATTTTTATTTCAAATGTCATACTTTTAAGTGTCTCTCTCATCACATTAACTGTGAGGTAAATCATATATTTAAACAAACATAGTTTGTTTTGTCCAAAAATAAAAGTTAGAGTTTGTGAATGACAAATGGGTTCCAAGACTTTTCACCAACCTCCAAATGTTAGACATCTAACGCCTTAGACCTTTTATTTACATTTTTTTTTTTAATGGAACCGCTAGTTTTTTAAAATAATATATAAAAAAATGATAAAATTTCATTACACAATCAATATATTATAAGCATATGGATGGAAAATTGAATCGTGAATGTGATATTGGAGGGTATGAATAACGGGTTGGGCCAATGATATGGAATTGGGCTTGCATGGGTCGAAGTATGAAATCTCTCTTTCAAATGCCCATCGCAAGTTCTTCATTTTACTTTGCATTCTCAATATTCCAAGGGTGGGTGCGACTGTTTGATCCACCGTAACTTTAAGAAATAATTAGAGAAAACACGGTAACTTTAAGATATTCCAAGGGTGGGTGCGACTGTTTAAGAAATGTTATAAAATTTAATTTATTTTCTTAATTAGAAATTCGTTTAAATTTTGAACGATACTAATCTTATAATTATTATTAATTAAATATTGTAGAAAAAATTATATGAAGTATTTTTAAAAATAGTAAAATAAATTAAAATATTTACAAATTATAGCAAAATTTAGGATTTTATCACTGATAGTTTTATCACTATAGCATATCAATGACTATCAGTAATAGAATTTGCTATATGTTGTAAATATTTTGTAAAATCTACTATTTTTAAAAATTCTCCAAATTATATCTTAATTATTTTCTTATACACACCCTCCATTATATCTTACGATTTTTTCAACTTTCTTATATATAAATGGCAATAAATTTGTAAGAATATATTTATTAAGTATAAAATAATATATGTTATAATATGGAAATTTATTATAATTAATTATAATCGTTAAAGGAATAATTTTTGTCACAATAATACCTTCGCCAGCTTCAGAATTATTACCGTATATTCTGGCAGCCGTTTAACAAATCCATAACTTCATAATTGTTACCGTTAGCTCCGACAGTCATTAACAACCATTGTCGACATCTCTCTTCCGTGCATACTAAACTTCCGGTAAATTTCTGAATATATTCCACATTGTTTTTCATACATCACCATGTTTCCTTTCATATTTTGTTTATCATCAACATCATATCTCCTTTCGTTCATACTAAACTTTTTGTAAATTTCTTTTTTATTTTATTATACAGTTTACACATATAACATATTACACAGTAATGCAACCATAAATTTTGCATGGAAAATTTTTCATTCATATACATTATTATATATATATCTCATATTATTTACAATAATACATAAATGATGTTATCTTCGATATACTCAATATACCATAGTGTATTTCGAATACAAAATATAAATTCTTACTAACCTTAAATGAACAATATATACTATAATATAATCGTAATCAATATCGTTTCATACATAACTTATTATTTATTTCATATTAAATGTATATTGAAATAAAATACATAAGCAAGTTTAACAAATTGATAGCATAACCGATAATTCATAAAATATACAATTTATTGTTTCATATATACTGTCCATAAACCAATTTAACATTAAATCATTTTTTATATACAATTCTCTGGAACTTCAATTCTTTCGACAAAATCCTTACATTTCAAACATATTCAGTTTTTCTCAACATTACATATACCAGAGAACAACTAATGTTTTAATGAGATATATCACATATACTCATCATAATTTTGTCTCATTCATGTTCATGTAAACATAAACAACTTTAATGCATAATCAATATTGTTTCAAATTATTTATTACGTAAGATATGAATATTTAAATAAAATACATAAACAAATTGATATAAGAACCTTTCATTAATAAAATATACACCCTATTATTCAATATATACTCTAATTACGTAAAATATATGAAAAATAATGCAAAATGAAAGAAAGAATGGACGGAGAGAGATTGGAAAGTGAGAGAGAAATCAGAAGGGAAGAATTTTTTTAACAAAATCATAAAAAGAAAACTAATTAAGGAACAATTTTTATTATTAATAT
Source organism: Cucumis variabilis (assembly GCA_037974545.1). Classification (NCBI taxonomy): domain Eukaryota; kingdom Viridiplantae; phylum Streptophyta; class Magnoliopsida; order Cucurbitales; family Cucurbitaceae; genus Cucumis; species Cucumis variabilis. Next base: position 5,274,775 of record JBBPDI010000029.1, on the reverse strand, counting down.
TACTATAATAGAATTTAATAATTTACCATATTTACATATGATATCTAATAAATGCAAATCTTAAACATGGTCCACTTTCCTTTTTCCTTTTTCTATTTTTTAATATACTATTAATAATAAAGATGGGTAAATTAGTCATTTAAGCCCTACATTTGTGTAATATAGTGACCCATTTAAGACTTTTGTGAAAATTATTAGTAATTTAGGTTTTTCATGTAATATTATACAACAATTTAGGCTATATGAGTTAAAGACCCTTCGAGATATTACAAACTCAGAAGCGTTAACTTCCATCATGAGATAGGCTCATTAAAGCCCAAAAAAGAAAACAAAACATTGGACCAAGCCAATGTAGCCCGATAGTGTGCTGCCAAGTTACAAGATCTAGAACAAAACGAAAACGAAAACTGAACATTTCCCAAGAAGGTCAGCTAACTTCAAAACGTCACAGGAAACATTTTTTTTAATCTCAGAGAGATCGTTCCGCAGAGAGGCAATAACTTCCAAAGAATAAGATTCAATGTGCAGCAAGGGAATTGAGTTACCAAATTGTTCAGTGGTCTTCTTCAATAGCTTTCACCTCGAGGATCTTGATTTTTCACGCTATTCTAAATCTCTTAAAACCCACACCAATAAAAAAACTAGCGGAGCCACGAACAATCCAACCAACCCCTGCCACACCAGAAACATTACACCAAGATGCATAAGCATTCATCTTCCAACCATTCTCTATCGGCTTCTAAGTATTGAGACTAAACTCCTTAGGCGCCAACTCAAGGGAGCTCGAGATGATAGCAAAGGATTCTTGGATAGTTCTATCATAGCACCTATTTTGTTTTATTCCCTTTTGTTATAAAAATATCAGAACTTTTACTTCAAATTTCTCAAAACATCAAAAACAGCCCAAAGACACTTATTTGACATGGCTAGCATGCAGGAATGGACGACAGAGCATTGGTGCACACTAACCTCTCAAGAAGTTTATCGTGTATGCTAGACATACCTTCGTACTAACCTCATGCACAGGCACGCTGCACGCCTCGCTTGTGTTGGAATTTATGTCCTAAAACTTGTAGTTTTGTAATCATATTTTATTCAATAAAATCGTTATTGAGAAATTGAATACTATAATCTTAAATCCAATAAACTAAGTCCTGGGGCTATTTTTGAGTAAACTTGAACTTTATGTAGAGACATAAATGTGGATCAGGTTCGAGTATATAACCTAAATAATTTATAGTATATATGAATAAAGGTTGGACACCTTTTTCAGAGAAACTATGGATGCGGCCTGCTTTGTAGTTAATACAAACGAGGTGATCCTAAATCATTCATGTAGAGACATGAAAGTGGAGGCATCCTATATAAAGTATTTACATAAGATTGAACCATGAAATAGTCACTTTTATGTTATGATGTCGTTTCCTATTTAAAACTGACTATCTCGATTAATGATGACCTAGGTAACTTAATCATGATCCTGCGTCAACTATGTACTCCTATTCACCCAAGATTATCTTGAGATTTTAATAGGTGAGGGCAGCTCATCAGCATTCGCCCAATAAGCCTTCCATTTTAGGAGAAAGATCGAGTGGATAACTGGTGACATAAATGCAAGACATAATTCACTCCTACTCGCTTTAGGGTTAGTAGATAGGCTATTCTCTTAAGGACCGAATACAAGTCTTGAACAAGGAGACCCACCCTCTCATTGGTCCAAGAGGGATTCGGTTTGGATGTTAAACCTTAAACCAATTGTTCAATAGTAAATCAATGAGACTTAAGGATCAAGATGCAGTCTCGGGGGTAAAACGGTATTTTAACCCAGCCGAAGTTACGAACAACTTGTGATGGATTAACTTACTGATCATGGTTATATCAAATGGACACAAATATATCTACATTGAGGGGAGCGCAACTACGAGACTTTAGTGGAATGACCCGTTAGTTAATGAATGTTGATTAGCTTGGTCTAAAAGAGTTTAACCAGTTAATCTCGGATCATTGGAGTCCATGATGTATAGGTCTATTAGGTTTTCCTGCTAGCTCATATGGAATGAACTTAGAGCAATATGATGAAACTGATAAGTATATGTGATAAAGGCAGTGTTTATTAATTTAGAAATAGAGCTTTATGTTTAACTGAGATTTGAATATTAAAGATATAAATACGAATTCATACTCAAAAGCTCGAAAATGATGGAAATAGTCAAAATTGTAAAAAGTCAAAATGTTGACTTTTAACTTTAAAAAGTCAAACTTTGACCGACAATATATTCAAAAATGATTTGAATTTCGAGAAAATAATTGCATATTCATGCTCGAAAAGTTAAATTTAATAAAAATGAACAAAATAGTAAAAAATCAAAATGTTGGCTTTAGGCTTGAAAAGTCAAACTTTGACTTTTAACCTAATGATTTTTTCCCCTTTGACCAAAGTTAGTGGAAAAATCCAACATTTTGTTGGATAATCTCACTAACTCTAGTGATCTAGTTGTTGTCATTTGATGAAGACAAAAATTCCACTAGAGAAAGTGGATTGTGAGATGTTGGGTCATAATGAATTTGTTACATGCATTTTTGCATGAATTTTCACTATAAATATGGGCATTCATTATTTGTTGATATATTTTTTTTGAAGACTTTTGGGCTGCTGGTTTTAAAATATTAAAAAAAAAAACTCAAGCCTTAAAAACATGAACTCACAAATCCATTATTTTCTCTATTTCCATCTTTTTTCTCTCTTCTGGTTCTTCGTTCAACAGATTCCACAACCCACTTCTCAGTCTGGAGGGTAGTAGGTCAATCTTAGTGGTTGTTCAAGAATAAAATCAGAGCTTCGAATGTAAGTATACTAAAAACCCTAGTTTCAATTTATTTTTTCAGTTTAGGGTTTTCTCGTTAATTAAGTGCAATTAGGGTAAAATTTTGATTCTTTTTCCCCCGTGCATGTTTAATTTCTATAAGCTTGGTCACGTGCCTGGCGTCTCGCGCAACCATCCCCACATGTTGCGAGCGCCTTACACACATGTTGTGCGTCTAATGCCACCATCCTCACACAATAACCTTTTTTGTTCCCAAACGCAATGTCCATCTCGCTTAACAACCCTTGACACTTCGCCAACACCTTCTAATGTCTAGAAACTCATAATTTGGCTAGAACCTTACTTCTATTTTAGAGCTTCATACCTTCAGATGAAGGGATAAATACTTCTCGTGGCTATGAAGGACTGTCTTCAAGAAGCTATGCAAATGTTTCAAGTTTCATGATATAACTGATTACTGATAAATGTATTTAAGCTTCGATTTTATACTAAAATATTTATGAAAACTTCTTTTATAAAATCGTTGCTCACCAAGTCTTTTGATTTACTATTTCAAAATGTTTTCCCACTTTATCCAACTATAGATTGTGGATATCCATATGTTGAACTTACTACTATCAGGCCAACTTAGTTTTCATTATGCAAAGGCATTGTTTTGTTTCAAATTAATAATGTGATTGTTCAAATACTTATATTCATGTTTTGTTCGTTATCCATGATACCCTTTATAAAGATTTCAAATGGGTCACACCATGGTTTAAGGTATTTCAAGTTAAAAAGACTTCTGTTGTTGATTGTTTCACATTTCCATGTCATGTGTTAGTTGAGGTTGTTTCAGAGGTGAACGACTTCGACTGACATCACGCCACGTCTTGAAATAAGCAAGCAATTACCTGGAGCAGGGTGTGACATTCCCTGTGTTTAACTCCGATTTACCTAGGAAACCTCTCGCTTCACTTTCTACTTGTTAGTTTGGACTTAATAATTTTGTGTGTATAATGTAAATGCAATACGTCATTAAGTAGGGTCATTGCACGTGATGTGCTCACCATGTCTTTCTATGTTGCGCGCTTGAATCAAGGTGAGAAGCCACTTTTCATGATCATAGCATGTGAAATGCTCACTATGTACCTCTTCATCGTGTAATACTTAAGTCCTTGTTGAGTACGAGTTTTTCTACTGCTTGTCCAAGTGCAAGCAAAACAATAGGTTTACCTGGATAATCCAGGGTCGAACATTAGTAACTGTTTACAGACATTAGTTCTAAGGAATTACTCATTAATTAGATGATAAGAATTAATTAACTAAAGTATAAAAGAATTAAAACCAGAATTAAGATTACTTATGTACACCTAGAGAATCTGTAAAGGGGAATAAATGTATGCGTTGTGGAATTGTATGCAGACTAACTTGTAAGCGAGAAAAAGTAAAGGAAGGTCTACACACCATTAGGCAATTAAGCAGTGCAAGAGCTCTGATGCGATATAACTTACTCAACCAATTTATGATTAAGGCATGCTCCTCTCAGAGTCATTAAACGCCACACATAGTCTCATTTCAGGATCTACACGACTTAAGTTTGATTAGGTAATATATATCTAGAAGAATTCACTTCTAAAATTTACAGAACTTCACGATTAAGAACGACATCTCTCGGTGTCTAATGTTAACACTTATTCACCTTTTGGGACATAAATGATGGAGGTTATTCCACAAAGATTGAGTTTATCGCCAAACTCCTCCTTGTGCGCATTAGCCTCATCTTTGTCACTTGCCCTCTGAGGTGGTTGGCGATTGATGTTGGCCATGCGATGACTGTAGCTCAACTAATGCGATAAGGATTATAAGCTAGACTTCTTATAAAGAATTATTACTAACTTAAACTACTAATAACACTTTAAAGAATGAAAAGTTAAGAAATAATGGATTGAAAAGGTATAAACATGTAATATATATATAAAGAATGTAGGCCTTAGACCATTGTACAATATGAACAACATATATTACAAAGAAGGAAAAAAATGGAGAGGAAGGAGAATGAAAAAATATTATAAGTTAGGGAACAACAGGAGTGTGGATTCTTCCCTACTCAAGAATCAAGCTCTCGATTTTACAACTGATCAGAGAAGAAGAAGAAAATATTTACAGACGATGAAAAGGCTATTCCTTTCTGTCACTCTCTATGTATTTGGCCTACTTAGGCACTACGCCCATTCAGGCGTCGCTTTCTAGGTTAAAGAAAATGGCTTTATATAGTCACATTTGGGAGGGAAACTTCTATTCTTCTAATCTTATTAGCGCCATTCACCAAAAAGTTTATGTTGCACGTCACATTATTTCCAACTCTCACTCTTTGTCTTCTAGTGACCCTTCCTCGCGTGATAACGTTGTTCCTCGCTTGGAGAAATTAATTGTCAGATGAGTTCTCCATCACATAATCCTTGTGGGAGATGTTTCCTGTGGTTCACTAGTTTCTTTCTTTGCTTATTATCCTACGTTTAGACATAAAAATCGTGTAAAACAAGCATAATACTTTGTAAAGTGTATTTCTAAATACTTATGCGTTTACAACACAACTTAAGCATTTTGATAATCTTCTTATACATTTTAATCTCATTATTCTAATAAAAGGAGCTATAATAACGAATATTTATACACATTATCAATTACACTTAGGCAAGCTAGAGGAAAACTTGTACTAAACATTGATCCATATGCATTTAGCATAGGTAAGAGATGCACCTTTTATCGCATAATACCAACCTAGACACCAACTGAGGGGAATTATTAGAACCTAGCATCACATATTAGCGAACAAGTTTATTAACAAAAACAATAATACAAAAGAAAATCAAGTAGTAAGGAAGTGGGACCTCTATACCTCTTATCTCTCTGTCGTAATCCAAATCTATAGTGGCCGATATGACCTAACTGAAAATTTATTCTAGAGAAAATGAGACCAAGCTAAGAAGAGATATGACAAAGAGAAGCATCGTCTAACTCTTAAAGAAAGGCAAGAAAAAGCTTATCCTTTTCTTGACCCTAATGTCGCAAACATGTTAGAACAGCTGCTAGAGAAGCAACTTATTCAATTGCAAGAATGCAAACAACTAAAACAAGCAAGAAAAGTAGATGATCCTAACTACTACAAGTATCATCGAGTCATTAGTCACCCTGTTGAAAAGTTTTTCGTGTTGAAGGAATGGATTCTAAAGTTGGCTCGTGAAAAGAAGATCGACCTGGAAATTGATGAAGTAGCTTAGACGAATCATGTGGTAGTCAAGCTAATTTTAAGTGTTCCATTATCAACATCGCTTTATGGTAAAAGGGAAAGTTTTATTTAGTTTGGGACTTTCAAACCTATAGTTGTCTGTTTCCATCAAAATATCACGACGACAGACTCTCAAAACAAAGAAGAGCTTGTTGAAGATGATGACAAAGATGGATAGTTATGACTTGTTGAAAATGGAGACAACCAGATTTCATTCAAAAAGAGTCGCACTTCCATTAAAAGCATGAAAAAGGAAGCATCAAAAGCATTGAAAAGGAAGCAACTCCCATAAAAGGAAAGGGGAAAAAAAAAAGAAGATATAGAAGTGTAAGCCTGTTAATGGAAAAGATGAAGACTTCCTCTAATCTCAATGGTCGATAACTTTGATAGGATTCCTCCTAAGAAACTTTCTTGATGATCATCTAAAAAAAGTATTAGAAGTCACAACGTTTAATGATGCCAACATAGAAGAAGTCCACAACAATGATGCACCTTCTAAAGAATTCGACAATTCAAATGAAATCAAGCAAAAAACTTCTGTCTTTGATCGTATCAACCCTTCAACTGCTCGATATTCAGTCTTTCAATGGTTGAGTATGGCCACGAAAGAAGAAGAAAAACAATATCCAACGTCTACTTTCACTCAAACTCCAGTTTCTAAAAGGCTAAGTATCTTCATTTCAAAGAAAGATCGATCTTCAACATCTGCTTTTGATAGTCTAAAGATGACAAGTGATCAACATGAAAAAGAGATGA
>JBBPDI010000029.1:5072285-5084763 GCA_037974545.1 Cucumis variabilis | reverse complement strand
TCCTGCTTTGACCTTCTTTCTTGCAACTGTTGTCCCATAAATGTGCTTCATACCTACCCGTCCATCTGTGCCTGAATTACATTATAAAATATTGAATCGTGGAATGAACATGAAGAAAAGTAAAACAAAGAAAAAAAAGTGAAGCGAACAAATTTAGAGAAAGAAGAAGACCTTGTAACCCCTCTATACTGGGAGGTTCTCTGTCCAAAGGTATCTAAAGACTTCCTATGAACAATTTGCTTTTGATCAACCTTCTCATGGCCTCTTTTCTTTGTATCCATAGAAGAACAGTCAGTCATAGCAGGTGAGACATGCTGCGTGGGTGTGACATAACTTGACTGAGAGTTGGGGCTCATAGTCATAGACAAGCTCAGCGACTGCAAATTTCCATAAGCCATGACATTAATAGAACCAGATTCACCACCATTTTCGCTCATGCAACTCACCATCTTCTGCTCGAACGAACCATTGTTAGTGGCAGCATAGTTTCAGTGTTTCATGTGGATAGAAGACAAGATGCACCACAGTTCATCCGTCCGCCAATTTTACGTTCACAGGATTATTGGCGCAAAAGCATCAAAATCCCATCTTAATTCCACACGGTTACTTTAACATTAAACGTTTGTGATCTACTTCCTTTTCTATTAAAAAAGATATGGAAGCTGCGGTTCAATTAATGTAACAACTATTCCACTCACAACACCTCCCGCCTAGATGAAATTGTTTCAGATGTAATATCCTAGCATACGTAATTGCTTCTGGGTTTTGAACAACAAAGAATTCCAATTGAAATTTTTGCCTAAATGAGCGAATGTCATTCAGGTGATGAACAATTTCCACGCATTCAGGTGATGAATAATTTCCACGCTTATCAATACGAAAGTTAGCGAATGAACCAAAATGCTACAAAAATCCCCAGTAACTAAACCACTCATCCACAAAAGCACAAAATATTCAATAACTAGCATAACATACAATCCCAAATCATGATGAAAAAGATGTAAGAAAATACTCACCAAGTCAGAGACACCCTGTTCATGACCTTGGAATTCTTGAACTGGGGTCACAGTAGAATTTGAGCAAGAATAGGTGCGAAGGGTTTTAGGTGAAAGTGTTTGAGATGGCTCTGATAACATCTCTTTAATCTATCACTGAAAAGCGTGATTCTAAGTGTTTAATATGAAGCCAACGGGGGAAAAATCGGAGAAGAAAGAAAGAGAGAACAAGAGAGCCGAAAAGAAAAAATAATGCAAAATGAAAGAAGAGCGACGATTGTTTGAGAGTGTACCTGAGAGCGTGCTGCCATGTGGTACGGAGAGTAAAAGGAGAAAGTGACAGAGAGTCAATGAAGGAAGGTCCATTGTCTCGTATTTTGGTTTTGGAGAGCGACAATTACCATTGTCGAAGATCAGTCTAAAGACTTGACGGGAAGAACGACGAACGGGAAGAACGATTTTGGGTATTTTGATTTTGCGATTGAAAAGACAAGCGGAAGAAGGAAAGCGGATGACCACCTTGATGTTTTGGAACGGAATTAAGAGGAGAGTTAGGGTTTTTTCAACCTTGATGACGATTTCGCCGAAGAAGAGAACACACATTTTTTTTAATTATTTAGTAATCCTTGACGTTTTTTAAAAGGTAAGGAAAAGCGTCTGACGTTTGTTAAAAAACGTCAAGAATTTTGAAAAATGAGTCTCCTTCTCTTCATATAAAAAACGTCAAAAATTTAATTGATATTTTTTGAAGTTTTTAAAATGTAAAAAATAAATACATATTACTTGACGTTTAAAAAACGTCAAGAATGTCAAATTTATAAATATTCTTGACATTTTAAAAATGTCAAGAATTTAATACATATTCTTGAGTTGAAAAAATGTCAAGAATTTAATAGATATTCTTAACGTTTAAAAAACGTCAAGAAATCTGAAAATTAAAAATTCTTGACGTTTTGTCTTTGAATTCACCTCTTTCTTGACGTTTTTTCTTAAAAACATCAAGAAAAGAAAACAACAACCGTCAAGAAAGCCCATTTTTCTAGTAGTGCTTGAATAATTATCAATGAAGCTAATGAAATATTCATATCCTTCTCGAGCTTTAACATTCATTAGTCCACAGAGGTTTGTATGTACGAGCTCTAATGGTCCTTTGGCTCTTAAACCTTTTCGAGTAAAAGATCTCTTAGTCATTTTTCGATCGAGACAAGCTTCACAAGGAGGTAACGAGTTATGTTCTAACTGACCTAGAAGTCCATTTTTAACCAAGCTCCTAATCCTTTTGAGTTTTATGTGACCAAGTTTCAAGTGCCATAAATAGGCGTTAGAAGAAATTTTTTGTCTTGTATTCTGACTTTCAGTTGTTCTGAACATTTCAGTATTTAAGACAAAATTTTCTCTGCTTGGTCTTAACATATATAAGTTGTCTTCAAGTATAGCAGAACATACTTGAATACCTTTCTAGAAAATGAATGCTTCATTAATTTCAAAAGATATTCTATACATTCATTCTAAAATTCAAGAGACAAATATTAAACTTCTTCTCATTTGAGGTACATACAAGAGTTTCTTAAGTATGTCATATCTATCTTCAAAATACAACTTTAAATGCCCCACTGCTTCAGCTGAGACAATCTCTCCTGTTCCAATCTTGAGAGTGATATCACCTTCTAAAAGTTTTTTCCAAGAACTACTATTTTCCTGAAATGAGAAGCAAATATGGTTAGTGACTCCTAAAGCTAGTATCCATGTTAAATTTTCATATTCCACTAAACATGCTTCAACAATTAGTAAATTATATTTTACTTGCGTTTCCTTCTCTGCCTTTTTTCCTTCAAGGTACCTTTTTCTACAGCTTTTTTTCCCTTGTTCTGTTTGGGAGTCTTCTCCTTTCTTTTTTTCATTTGAGCATTAGGTTTTAAGGGTCTAGCTTTAGTTTTATAGAACGATCCTCTTGAAAAAATCCTTTTTGTGGTAGCAACATTTTCTTCCCTTACCTATGGTAAGGTTCTAGAATCGCTAGAGCTCGTTTAGAAGGGTTGTGAGATTGAACTCTATCTTGTTCAAAGAAGCATTTGTCTGAAAAGGTATGAAGCTCTTTAGAAGAGACTCTTAAATAAAGCTAATCGATTCCACCACCATTTACTTCAACGATGTTAAAGTGCATCATGATGTCCAAGATGTGTTCTTTGACAGAGGTCTTCTTTTGTTCGGATATATGTCCTAAAACTTGTAGATTGTAAATATAATCCATTGACCGTTATTAATAAAGCGTTATTAGTTAATATAGTGCTATTATTATAATTTCAATAAATATTATTGATTATATTATTAGTTTTGGTTTATTAATCTAAATCCAATAAACTAACATCTTAAGCTGTTTGATGAGTCTTATCTAGAGACATATGGGGATCAATATTCGAGATTAGCTTAAAGAGCCTATAGTATAGAGATAAGGTTGGATACCTTATCCTGGTAACACTATGGATACGACTCACTTTGTATTTGATACAAATGCAATGATCTAACGCGTTCGTGCAGGTGATATGTGAGTGAGGGTATCCTATTCAATGGGTTTGAATAAGATCGGACCACGAACTAGTAACCACTAGATGTAACTTCGTTAACTAGTTGTGTTTCTATTTCATTAGGATGACCTAGGTAACGTACACTTAATCTTGAGTGAATTATGAACTCTTGTTCACGAGGAATTGTCCTATGATTTGTACGGGTGAGAGTGACCAGATTGCCAACTCAATATGCTTATCATTTTGGGAACAAGACTGGGTGGAGAGCTGGAAACATAATTACACAAGATGAAATTCTCTCCTTCTCTAATTTAGGGTAAGTAGATGAATGTTCACTTAAAGGTGTCTCATAGACTTAAACAAAGGGTCCTACCCTCTATATGACACGAGAGTGATTTTTGTTTATTGGTTGGACAATAAACATGTTGTTCATTAGAGGAGCATTGGTATTTAAGGACTAGAAGTAATCAAGAGATATAACGGTAATTTGACCTAATTGGTGTTACGAACAATCGAGTAAGACTAACTTACTGTTATTGATCTATATCCACGAATAGTGAAATATATCTACAATGAGAAGAATTCAACTATAGGTCTTTAGTGGAGTGTACTCACAGTTAGCAAATGATGATTAATGTGGTTAATGAGTTTAGGCAACTAATCTCATATCCTTGTAGTTTTTAATCTGTAGGTCCATTAGGTCCCCTTCCTAGCTCGTAAAGGGTAATGAGATTTATTTATATTGGTTGTAATTTCAAATGTTCAAATTTCCTTTGGAAATTAGTATAATGTATGGTGATACATGATAATATAAAGTTTATATTTTAATCAAACTTTATTATATAAATTTAATTTTGGATATGATTCAAAATTAATTTACGAGAGATAAAATATTTGAATGAGTTCAAATATTAATTCAATGTGAATTAGATTCATATTAAAATTATTGGTTATGAGATAAACTTATTTTTGAATATGATTCAAATTTAATTTAAGTTAAATATAAAATATTTAATTTAGCTATTAATTAATTGGAGAATTAATTAATAGTTTAGTTTAATTTGATTTAATTAAATTAATTTAAAACTATAAGATATTGGAGTGATATTCATTAAATATGATTTAAATAAATATTAATTAAATATGATTTAATTAATTATTTAATTGATTTGAAATTTCTATTAATTTAGTATTTTTTAAATTAATAGAATCTTATGATCCTCTCCTAATCTGAAGGAAATGGAGTTATAAATAAAACCTATGCTTTTGCTCTCTGCAAAAATAGTTTCTTTAAGCATTTTTCCATCCCAATTAGTTCCCTCCCACAAACCAATCTCATCCTAGAGGATAGAAGGTCTCTAACGGGAGGCGTCAAACTAAGTAAGTTTAACATTCTCTGTATCTTTTATTTTAAAAGCATGGTTAGCCTTTATGTTATAATAAGAAAATCATCTGTATTATTTTGTCAATGTTTTGGTAGTTTTGGATTTTTAAATTAATTTGAGGAATGGTTCAATAAAATCTTCTACTACCTAAGGCTTTTATCCCTTCAATTGGTATCAGAGCCATCTCATTTTCTAATTGAGAATTTTAAAATTTGCATTGGTTAGGTCGGATTTTTGCATTATGAATGAGGTTTGCAAAATAGATGTTTTCGATTTTGGCACCATGGATTATAGTTTTTAATTAATTTGATTAATATAAGGGCCTGTTATTTTGGGCATTTTAATTCTGTAATCGAGTTTGTAAGTCTATGTCGTTCGACTGCAAGAGTTGTGAAAATGTGATTTTCAGAGATTTTTTGTTCCTGTTTTGTATTCTGTACACAATTGCAGCAGCGTAAGGAAAATTGAAAAAAATACATTCCTTTCGCACATTGGAAATGAGTAGGTGGCTGTTCATTGACCTTTAGTGTAGGAGGTCGTGGGTTTGAGTTCCAGATCGTGTTGTCAGCAATTTTTTCGATTTTTTTTTTGTATTAATTAAATTAATATAATATGATTATATTAATTTGATTATTTTTTAAGGGGTGCCAAATTCGGTCTATTTTGTTATTTAATCTATTATTACATGTGATGTTTGATTAAACTAATTATATGCATAATGTATGTCATATAGTTTAAAATCCCACCTTAGGATTATAATTATCATGCATCATTATTAAATATAAGTGTTATATTTTAGTTGAATGATTTTTGAAGCATGTTCATGCATTTTTATATATTATAAATGTTATAATGTATGGTATTAATGCATGATTTTGAATTTCATGAGTTATTTAAAGTATGTTTATATTTTAAATCTATGAAATTGGATAAGCATGATGCATCACGTTACTTAGTTAAAATAATTTGTTGTATTTAAATTAATGTCTTGTGTATACTTGATTGATTTTCATGATCTTTTTAATATAAGTGTTATATTAATTAAGATGAAATTCAATTTGCATTGAGCATAATACATCCATAGTTTAATATAATTGTTATACTAATGTAATGTCGTGTATAATGTATGGTTTATTAATTGTAATTTAATTATAATTAATTAAATAATAGTGTGCATAATATAAGACTAATTAATTAGTTTTATAATAGTTATATATTTTGATAATTAAAAAATGTCAACCTATAATAAAGAGTTGCATGCAAACATAGGATCTTAGGATTAATTTGATTTAGTTTTAAATTGTTTAAAATTAAATAGACCTAAGATCACATCAATTCTAATCGGGATTAGAATTAAGTCTTATTTTAGTTTAATGAAACTAAGTACGACAAATAGGATTTAAGGTTATAGGGAAACTTCACCGGTAAAGTTCTATCTAAGGCTGGGGATACTTAAGTTGACGATTAACAAAACACCTCCTACGTGGAAATTGACTCGAAACTGACATTAAATTAACCTTATTTCTATTAGCATACGATGTCACTAGGTAAATTAAATAGTTTAATACACCTAGAAACTTTAGAATAAATATGATTTAAGGTTATAAGAGAACTCCACCAGTAAATTTCTCTTTGGCTGGGGGTACTTAAGTTGATAGTTTATGAAACACCTTCTACCTGGAAACGAACCCAAAACCGACATTAAATTAATCTTATTCCTATTTGCATAGGATGCCACTAGGTAAATTAAATGGTTTAATACACCAACAAACTTTAGAGTAAATTTTTATTATAAGATTTATAATAAGAACAGACTTAGATAGATTTATTTAGCCGAATTTTAGTGTACAAAAAACTCTAAATTAATAGAACATTTTAGTGGGATAAAAATGGTATATATGATATATCAATTTTTAGCTCTCATGTCCCTAAGAGTTCACACGTGAGATTCATACTCGGATTTGTATCGCCCTGGGCGCGACCTCTTTTTGGAAAGTGTTTGTATGGATCAATAACAAGGTGAATAGGGGAAATGTTCATAGTAAGTGGGAGAAGGGTGTGTGTCAACGAATCATATGGTCTCCTCCATTAGGTTGCACCATGAGATTTCTAAGATCCAGTTGCATGTCATCCTAGAGTGACGATCCCTTCAAAGGGCTTGATTATAGAAATTGGAACAAAGCAAACTCCAGAAATGGATAGGGTTTCTTAGGATAATTTTGAAAAATTTTCTTTCCTTTCAGTAGCCTGTTGAAGCATACCTTTGGTATTTGAAAATGGTAGGGTCACACTTAAGAGATGAATTAAGTTAGTTAATGAATCCTTGACAAAATAACGGTATCTAAAGACTATACAATTATGAGTTATCCTAGTACTAGTTATTAGCTGAGATTGTCTCAATTTAGGAGAGGAGTAGTTGATCACCCTTCGGTGACCGTTGCTCTAAACTTTTGAAGTATCGTTGCAAAAACTAAACCATTTGTTTTGTTAGGGTTCTTTGATTGCTTGTTTTTACTAAATTGATTGGATTATTTATGTGTAATGGATTCAGACAAAGATAACTAATACGATCAATTATTTGTTATTTCATCCCTTCTTCAATTATTCAACTGCTTAAAAATGAAAAATTAACTGATGAAAATAATGCGACATGGAAGTCAAACCTAAATACGATTCTGGTTAATGATGATCTATGCACGAAATGCATCTCAGAATGTCAGTGATGCATATAACTGTTGGACAAAGGCCAATGACAAGGTCGTCGTCTATCTCTTGTATAGTATGTCTAACATACTAAGGAAAAAACACGAGACCATGGCCTCTTCACGTCAAATCATGGACTCCCTTCAAGAGATGTTTAAGGTAAAGAAAGAAGGAGAGGTAAATGTTGCTCATTCCAAGGGGTTTCAAAGCCATCTAAAACCAAGTTTACACCTTTATCCTCGGGTTTAAGAAAATCTAAAAAATCCAAAAAGGAGGAAAGGGGAAGCATTTTACTGCTGCTGCTAAGGACAAAGGAAAGGCTAAGGTAGCCAATAAGGGAAATCTTTCCTCTACAATGTGAATGGACATTGTAGGAAAAATTATCCCAAATACCTTGCTGAGAAGAAGAATGAAAAAGAAGGTAAATATGATTTACTTGTCTTAGAAACATGTTTAGTGGAAAATGACCAAAATGCCTAGATACTTACTTCCAGAGCCACTAGCCATGTTTGCTTTTTTTTTTTTTTTACAAGAAACTAGTTCCTTTAAGCAACTCAATGAGGGTAAGATGACACTCAAGATTGTAACTGGAGATGTCATTTCAGCTCATGCAGTGGGAGATATTAAGTTGTCTTCAGAAATAGATTCATGTTTTTAGAAAACTTGAACATCTTTTCTAAGATTAAAAGGAATCTTATATTTATTTTTAGTCTTATTGAACAATGATATAATGAAATATTTTCTTTAAATGGAGCATTCATTTCTAAGAATGGTGTACATATTTGTTTGGCTAAGCTTAAAGATAACTTATATGTATTAATACCTAACGAAGCAAAAACAATTTTAAATGATGAGATGTTTAAAACTGCTAATACTCAAGATAAAAGGCAAGAAATTTCTCCTAAGAAAAGTACCTATCTTTGGCATTTAAGATTAGGTCACATTAGTCTCGATAGGATCGGGATATTGGTAAAGACTGGACTTCTAGATGAGTTAAAAGATTATTCATTGCCTTTATGTGAATCTTCTCTTGAAGGAAATATGACTAAAAGACCTTTTACTGGAAAAAAGTTATAGAGCCAAAAAGCCTCTCTAACTTATATATTCAAACCTTTGTAGTCCGATGAATGTAAAAGCTAAAGGAGGTTTTGAATACTTCATCTCTTTTATAGATTATTATTCAAGGTATGATTATTTATACTTAATGGGGCATAAGTTTAAAGCTCTTGAAAAGTTTAAGTAGTATAAGGTTGAAGTTGAAAATCTAATAAGGAAAAAGATTAAAATACTTTGATCTGATCGAGGTTGAGAGTACATGGATTTGAGGTTCTAGGACTATATGATAGAACATGAAATCCAATCCCCACTCTTAGCACTTTGTACACCTCAACAAAACGGTGTATCAGAAAGGAGAAATAGAACCTTGGTTTGTTCAATGATAAGCTATGCTCAATTGCCTAATTTGTTTTGGAGCTGTACAGTAGAGACTACAATTCATATCTTGAACAATGTTTCCTTGAAGAGTGTTTCTGAAACACCTTTCAAGTTATAGAGAGGACATAAACTTAGTTTAAGTCACTTCAGATTTTGGGGTTGTCCAACACACGTGTTAGTTACAAATCTCAAGAAGTTGAAACCCAGTTCAAGGTTATGCCAATTTGTTTGTTACCATAAAGAAATGAGAGGTGGTTTATTCTTCGATCTACAAGAAAATAGGATATTTGTATCTACAAATGTTACTTTCTTGGAAGAAGACAACATGAGTGATCATAAACCATGAAGCAAATTCGTATTAAGTGAAGCTGCTGATCAATCAACAAGGATTGTTAATGCAGCTAGTTCCTCATTAAGAGTTAATGAAAGCAACAAATCAGACTAGTCTTATTCTTCTCAATTATTGAGAATTCCTCGACGTAGTGGGAGAATTGTATCACAACCTAATTGTTACTTTGGTTTAACTGAAACTCAGGTTGTCATACCAGATGATGGCGTTGAGGATCCATTATCCTATAAATAGATAATGAATGATATATACAAGAACCAATGGGTCAAATCCATGAACCTTGAAACGGAGTTTATGTACTTAAATTCAGTATAGGAGCTTGTAGATCTACCTAAAAGAGTGAAACCTATACGATGCATATGGATCTATAAGAGAAAGAGAGATTTAGTTGGGAAGGTACAGACCTTGAAAGCTAAACTTGGAGCAAAAGGGTATAGATGTCAAGGGAAGGGATTGACTATGAGGAAACTTTTTCCCCTGTTGTTATGTTAAAGACTATAAGGGTTCTCTTGTCCATAGCCAATTTTTATGATAATGAAATATGGCAAATAGATGTCAAGACTGCTTTTCTGAATGATAATCTTGAAGAGAGTATCTTTATGTCTCAGTCCGAGGAGTTCATAACCCAATGTTAGGAGCAAAAAGTTTGCAAATGAAATCGATCCATTTATAGATTGAAACAAGCATCTAGATCATAGAATATTAGATTTGATATTGTGATTAAATCTTACGGTTTTGACCAAAACATTGATGAACCTTGTGTATATAAGAAAATCAACAAAGGTAAAGTAGCTTTCTTAGTACTTTAAGTGGACGATATCCATCTCATTGGAAATGATGTACGATACCTAATTAACGTTAAAACTTGGCTAGCAGCCTAATTCCAAATGAAAGATTTGAAAGAGGCACAATATGTTCGTGAGATCAAAATCATTAGGGATCGTAAGAACAAAATGCTAGCATTGTCTCAGGCAACCTATATTGACAGCATGTTTGTTCGATATTCGATGCATAACTCTAAGAAGGATTTATTATCTTTTTGGTACAAGGTTCACTTGTCTAAGGAACAATGTCCTAAGACACCTCAAGAAGTTGAGGATATGAGACATATTACCTATGCCTCAATTGTGGACAGCTTAATGTATATTATGCTCTACACTAGGTCATACATTTGTTATGCAGTGGGAATAGTAAGTAGATATTAGTCTAACCCAGAGTTAGACCACTGGACGAGGGTTAAAATTGTTCTTAAGTATCAATAGAGAATGGTAGACTACATGCTTGTGTATGTAGCTAAGGATTTGATCCTTATAGGATACACTAACTCTGATTTCCAAACCAATAAGGATTCTAGGAAATTTACATTGAGATGAGAAAGCTGTAGTATGACGTAGCATCAAGTAAGGATGCATTGCATACTCTACTATGGAGCTTGAGTACGTCGCTGCTTGTGAAGCAATAAAAGAAGCAGTTTGGCTCAGGAAGTTTTTGCATGATTTGGAAGTTGTTCCAAACATAAACATGCCTATCACTTTATGTTGTGATAATAGTGGGATAGTAGCTAATTCTAAAAAACCTCACAGCCACGAACAAGGAAAATACATAGAATGGAAGTATCATCTAATACGGGAGATTGTGTAACGAGGTGATGTGATCGTCAATAAGATCGCTTCAGAGCATAACATTGTTGATCCATTTATGAAGACTCTCACGACTAATGTGTTTGAGGGTCATCTAAAAAGTCTATGTCTATGAGATAAGTACATTAGGCAATCTAGGATAAATGAGAGATGTATAATGGGTATGAGGATGCCCTAGTTTATTGTATTTGTATATATACGTTTTTTGTAGTATACGTGTACAATTTACCATTTTCAATGTTTGAGGATTAGTTTATTATGTACATTCCATAGAGACTAGAGTTTTAGTCCAAGTGGGAGTTTGTTGGGATTTATGTCCTAAAACTCGTAGATTGTAAATATAATCCATTGACCATTACTAATTAATAAAGTGTTATTATTATAATTTCAATAAATATTATTGATTATATTATTAGTTTTGTCTTAATAACCAAAATCCAATAAACTAGAATCCTAAGGTATTTTATGAGTCTTGAACAGTATATAAAGACATATAGGGATCAATGTTTGAGATCAACTTAAAATGTCTATAGTATAGGGATAAGGCTAGGTACCTTATTTTGATAACACAAAGGATATGACTCACTTTGTATTTGATACAAATGCAATGATCCAACGTGTTCGTGTAGGTAACATGTGAGTGGGAGTACCCTATGCAATGAGTTTGGATAAGACCAAACCATAAAATAATAACCACTAGATGTAACTCTGTTAACTAGTTGTGTTTTTATTCCATTGGGATGACCTATGTAACTTAGTCTTAATCTTGAGTATATTATGAACTTCTGTTCGTGAGAGATTGTCCTTTGATTTGTACGAGTAAGAGTGGCCAGATTGCCAACTCAATATGCTTATCATTTTGGAAACAAGACCGAGTGGAGAGTTGAAAACATAATTACACAAGATGGAATTCACTCATTCCCTACTTTAGGGCAAGTAGATAAGTATTTTCGGAATTGTACAAAAGTCTCTACCCTTTCTATGACACGAGAAGAGTTTCTGTTTATGGGTTCAACCATAAACAGGTTGTTCATTAGAGGAGCATTGATATTTAAGGAAAAGAACTAATCTAGGGATAAAACGATAATTTGACCTAACTGGTGTTACGAACAGTCGAGTAGGACTAACTTAGTGTTATTGGTCTATATTCTTGGACGCATAAATATATATATGCAGTGAGAAAAGTTCAGCCATGAGTCTTTAGTGGAGTGTACACACAGTTAACCAATATTGATTAATGTGGTTAATGAGTTTAGTCAATTAATCTCATATCGTTGTAGCTTATGACCTGTAGGTCCATTAGGTCCCCTTCCTAGCTCGTAAAGGGTAATGAAATTTATTTATATTGGTTGTAATTTCAAATGTTCAAATTTACTTTGGGAATTAGTATAATGTATGATGATACATTATAATATAAAGTTTATATTTTAATTAAACTTTATTATAT
>JBBPDI010000029.1:4732034-4742976 GCA_037974545.1 Cucumis variabilis | reverse complement strand
TAAGTGACAACTGACTTGACACCTAAACCCATGAATTACAGCTTGGAAATGGGATTGGTACTTGAAAATAAGTTAGCGTTTCTCCCAAGGTAATTAAATTAAAACCATCTAAACAAATTATTATTTTGTAAAAACAAAGATTAACACATCCATCAATTGTATAATTATTTTTTCAACGCAGTAGATGATTATTCAGACCACTAATCTGGTTGATTGGAAAAAAATATATTATGTGGCATTTATGCTTATGTTAGAATTAATCTAGCTAATTTATCTTTATGTTTGAAATTAAATTTGCAAGTAACTTGTTTTTTTGGATTTATATACACACATATATAATAAAGTATATATAATAAGTCACTGAAAATTATGTTGGAACTTCAAAGATAAGTTAGAAGATTAAGGAATAATCCACCTTTTGTTTTGAGATTGGGAGATTCATTCAACTTTCAACTACTGCTTTTCAAGAGAGTTGTTTTTTCCTTTGTTTTTCTTGGCTGTGTTTTGCTATCTAGCTACTTGTTTTTAATGTTAACATAAATGGAACGATTATTCTCAGTAACTAAGAATTTTAGGATGCATTCCTATTAAATCATCAATCAATTTGAAACTTAAAGGTGAAGATATAGATATAATACAATAACTAACATAATCATAGCAGAAAAGAAAAACTATGGGAAAACAATTTTCAAACCCAAAGATATTCTTTTAGTAAAAGGTAGGTTGTAGAAAATTGAAATTCAAACTTTAAAAAATTGAGTGCATATCAAATATGAGTTTTGAGACAATGATTCAGCCAAGTAAATAGTTAATACACCTAAAAATAAAGATTTATGTAATTTAGATGAAGGAGAAAATTAAAGGCATCGGTTTTAAGAAACAAAAGAATTTTTTCTAATTTATAAAACAGATTTCCATTTTTCTATTGGGAATTGAGGAATGTTTTATTTTAAATTAAAATTCAATGGAGGACATAGTACACTTTTAATATTTTGAACTTTTTAGTAGACAAATCAAATATTTCTTTTACGACAGATAGCCAGCAGAAGGAAACATAAGTTTAAAAATACATTAACCAACTTATTTTATTTTAAAGTTCAAATTCACAAACGAAAAGTAAAATTCTGCATTAGATATATATATATATATATATATTAATGTACTAAACTGCTAAGAAAATGACAAAATACGTAATAAAGATACAGTCTTTATACATTAAAAAAAAAAAAAAAAAGAATCCAGCAATTCATCGTTGTATTTGGAGAAGACAATTAATTGAAAAGAAAAAAAGTTAAGTTGATTTCACCATTTGTTACTTTAAAGAAAAAAACTTCAAATATTGTTGAATAAGCGATGTATTAGGAATAGTAATTTGCTAAAAGAAAAAAAAAATTAATTCAAGTATGATTAGGAAGGACAAAGCAACTTTAATTAATTTTAACTTTAACGTGTCGCTAAAATTGAATGGTTAATGAAATCTTGTTTTTGAAAGGAAAAATTAATGAGATCTGTTGTACGTTTTAGTTATGAATTATGCGTAAGTTGTCATCTTCTTGTGCTCGTATCAACTCCATTGGAGAATCTTATTTCAATTTCAATTTTTATTATATTTTCAATGATTTCTATTGTTTTTTAAATTAACTAACTTTTTTCATTTTTCAGTGGTGGGATTGTCTCGTGATAAATTAATAATGGTAATTTATATTGGATAATTTATTAAAATATTGTAGTTTTAAAAACTTATTAATAAAATAAGATTATTTTAAAACTTATTATAGATTTAATGCATTTTAGAATAGAGATAATGGAAAGGACACGATGAAAAGAAAAAGGGAAAGGACGATTGTTTCACGTCTTGTGAGAGAGAAAAGGAGAGAGGACTAGTGTTTATAAGAGAGAAAATGAGAGACTGAGTTTTTTTTTTGTTTGTTTTTTTTATGTTTGTTTGTTATTATTTGTACTTTAACTTATTTTTAAGTTTTATTTTATTTTAAGAAATATTTTGTTAGAAATTTAAATTAAAAAATAAAGAAAATAATTATTAGATAAATAAGTTTAAATTAAAAAAACAAACAAAAAAGAACAAAATTCAAAATATGATTTGTAGCAATATTTTAAGATCAAAAAAACTAACAATCAATTCATAATAAACTTGAAGTTTTAATTTTGATAGATATATATATTGAAACTAATGTGAAACAAAAAAAATAAATGTTTTTTTTTTGTTTTTAACGTATTATATGTGTTTATTTTGAAACTAATAAGAAACTAAAAGAAAATAAAATATAAGTATTTTTTATTATTAGTTTTTTATACTCAAAAGGATTAGTGTATAATTTGGATTTTTTTCGTAACTTTCTTGATATTTGATTTGATCAGTATTAATTTTTTAAATTCAAAAATTTGGTTTTATTATTTTATTTTTCTAACGTGAACAGTGAAATGATACAACATATAATCGATTGTTTTAGTATTAAGAGTCTTGCATCATAAAAATTAGCAGTACAACATTGTATCAGGAGATTATTTGATTTAATGTAATATATTATATTTTAAATTATTTGGAAGCAATACAAAACTATGATATATAGTTTGTTCAAGATAAAACATATGACAAACCGTAAGAACGATCAAGTCATATGACAGACGAAGAATTTTTTCATATGTTTTCACATCGTATCAATATAAACAATTTTAATTTTCCTTTAACTAATTTTCAATTATAAGCAATTACTAAAAATACAATTATAGATTTTCATAAGAAATAATGTGAATATATTTATATAGTCTTTACTTTGATACACTTGTCTATCCACACAAAGCTCTTAATTAGAAAATTAGCTTGGTGAAACAAATATCAATAGATATATTTAGTAATACTCTGTTCCACATAGTATGAAATCCAAAACATTTTGATGCTAGACTTAAATAACATACATTATTTGAAGATTAACAACCTTGAGTTTAGTTGTGATTTCTAATTTTTTTTATTTTGATCTTAATTTATATTATTTTTCTTTAACTTGTTAAAGAAAATATTTGATTTGAGAATAGTAAAAATAAATTGGCATTAGATCAAATGCTTAACACTCAACCAACTAAGAACAAATTGGTTTATTTAAAAAAAAATCTTAAACATAGAATCCATTTTAATTCAAATTTAAAAACACGTTCTATATATCACTTACATTTTTCTTTTGTTAGGAGATTACATAATTGACATATGATCATAACTTATTTAGATTTACAAACATATCATACCATTCATAATGTATAAGTGTAGGAAAAAGTAGAAAAAAAAACAAATTGATATTAGTTTAAATGTTAAAAAGAAAAAAAAAACAAATTATGGATTATCTAAGAAACAAAACAAATTATCCTAAAATTAAAAAAACAAAAACAAAAACAAAAACAAATTTTGACGGGAGAAAATTTTGAAAAAAAATATAGAAACGTTGAGCCTTCACTAATGTGAAAGGAAAAAAAGAAAGAGAAAAAAGTAAATGATATTAAACTTTTAAAGTATGGACTAGGTGAGAGAAATAAAAACAATCTTATTTTAATAAATAGTGTTCAAAATAAACATATTTTGATAAATAGTTTTTAAAAAGCATTATTAATATAATTTATCCTTTTGCACCCCAAAAAAGTGTAGTTTACCGATGCCATTGGATTGGTTGTTTTTCTTTTAGTTTTAAACAAAATGTTTCTTTGAATGATTTGCATACATTGGAGTTTCGAATAACTCAATAAATTCGAAAAATCAAAGATGGTTAAATATTACACATTAAATTTCTAAAACAAAATATAAAACCAGCTTTTGAATTAATCAATAATCTAATATAATATTGATAATTATAATTGTTTTTTTATATGGATAAGATTATGTTGATAATGCTTAATTATTGTCCATCTTAAAAAAAATTACAATAAACTCTTTCACATCTTTCGATGAATTTAATACAAGTCCATTAGTTCTTTTCAATTTTATCGTATTTATATAATATGTATAAATAAATCTAATTAATATTTAATATTTGTAGGTAACTATGTTTGTGTGTAGTTTTCTTTTTAGATTTTTATTTTTATTTTTCTTCAAATTACAACTCAAGTTTCTTGTCAATAAATTTTTTGGATCCGTTACAGTTTTAATTAAATTTATTTTTATGTTATTATTCATTAAAAATTAATTTTTGTGTAGATAAGCTATATATATATATATATAATATTTGTTGAAGTTACCATTTTTTTTCCTTAAAATTAAAATATAACCGATTAAAATTGAGTAGCCTCCTTCATTCATATATTTTGAAATCAAGTTGATATACTAAATGGCACGATGAAAGAGAAAACCAAAACAAAATATATTGAGAAAATAATTATTTTATATGATTACTTATACATGTGAATCACCATGAACATTAGTAAAGTTTGGACAACTTGAAATAGACACGTCTTTTAATAGCCATATAGTGGTTGAGAATGGACACCACACTAATCTTCAAGCTTGAAAATCATGGGGAACTTCTTGTTCACTTTTTTTTCTAATTAAAAAAAAATTATTTGGGGTGACCATTTAAAACTTTGAAATTACTATATCCTATTTTAATCCATCCTAACTAAAATGAAGCAAAACTTATTTAAATAACAAAATTTCATATGATAATAATAATTATTGATCTATATAATATTAGTAAATTTTTAAATGTATCTTTATAATCTAGATCGATGGTTGATATGTCTATTTTTTTATCTCAAAGCTGTAGATTCAAATGTCATAATTGTTATAGTAAAAATAAAATAAAAGAAATATATAGTTTATGGCTTCTTACATTAACATATTTTATAATTACCTAGTACCTGAATTAAACTAGGTCACATGTTTATGTACAAGAATAGGGAAAAGTTGAGATGTGATGGATTGGAAAGTAGAAAATTATTAATCAAATAATTCATTCACAATGACATTATGATCTATTAGACGATTAAAGGTAATAATTAGAGAAGAAAGACTACACATTTCCAATAAAAGCAGAAAATTATGATGTTGATGAATATTCAAGGACCTAAATTTCTTTAAGGTGTTTTAAAAAATAGTAAAATATTAAAACTATTTATTTGTCCCCTTCAATTTTTTTAAATAGTTTCATCTTTTTTCTATTCATGATAATCTTTTTTTATTATTATTATTATTTTGAGATATTATTTAGTTACAAATAAACAAAAAAATTTATTAGATATACTTTAGTTTGACAAGCTGGGTTTTTCTCGTAACCTTTTGATCTTATCGTTCGGTTGAAAATACATGTTAATTTATATAGTTATGTAACGTTAATAAAATACAAAAAATGACTTTAGATTTTTTTTTATTAAATGTTAAATTTCAATCTAGCCTAACTAGCGTCTAAATTAAAAAAAAAAAGGGAAAAAACTTGCTTAATTTTCTTATTTCAAACAAAATGAGTGAAATAAGTAGAGGGAACAACGCTATCATACATGTTCTTATACACATACTCTTAGATTCGTTTTCAAATCTTTAATTTAATTAGACAGTAATTAACTGCAACATATTATGCATTTAATCTCATACTCTCTATATCCAATTTACGTAAAAATTATTACATGGTATAAATTGTAAATTTATAAATTTTGTTGATGAAAGAATTTTAAAATAATGTGGACGAGTAAAAAATTGTAACAATTGAGTTAACTTTTGGTATTGATATTTTTTCTCAGTTTTTTATATAGATTATTGTCTACTTTATCAGAATATAAATAAATAGTGGCGTATCTAGAAATCATATGTAGGGGACACTATTAACAAAAAAAAAATTAGTTGTAGTAAATGAGTTTGAAACCAATGACCTATAAGTTTGGAATGGGGCATAGCCACTATAACTAGAAGCACAATATGATAAAAATAAACATTATTTAATATATATTGTAATTTAACATTTCAAAATTAATATTAAAATATAAAACCGAAAATGTGAGGGGGCACGTGTCCCCTGACTCCACAATAGATCCGCCTATGGAAATAAGAAAAAGAAAAAACATTAAAAAATTATTTTAAATGATAAAGTTGTTGAAAATATTAAATGTAAAAACAACTTAATGTTAAAATAAATTATTTTCTTTTTAAATTGAAATTAATTTTTTTTTGTATATTGGAAATTTTCATTGATTCAAAAATTTAGAATTTTTTTGCTTTAAAAAAAATTAATTGCAACGTTGATGTGTGCTGATGTATAGATACTTTTGTCAAATTTAAATCAATGTGATTTATTAAGATCATTTCAAAAAGGTTTTGTTAAGAGTTCTAACATACATATTAGTCTGTACATTAAATTGAAGATGAAAAAAGAAGTTGAAGCCTTATCAACATATTACATTTTCCCCCCTCTATTGAAGACATAAATTTTGTTTAGAAGACTCTATATAAACTCCGATTAAAAGAGAAATAATCCACGAGTATCAATTTCAAAATTCATAGATTGATCGAATAATTAATTTTAGCTATCATAATTGTTTTTGTAGATAGACATGTCATGTAATTATAAAATCACTACATAAAGATTTCATTTTCTAGTTTTATATATATATAATAAAAGAACATGTCTTTAGTGATATAATATGAAAATGAGTTTTCTATTATTTATCAGTACTAAAAATAATTTTCATCATATAGTTAGTAATATGATATCGATCTTGAATTTGAAAAGGAAATAGAGAAGAAAAAAGAAAAAAGAAAAACTGCTACAATATATCCTCGAAACTTATATAATAATATGAAATGTAGGGTGGGTTAGTTAACAACATATCTATAAAAGGAAAGGGCAGTTTGGACTACACCCCTCCGATATTATTTTATATTGTATAGGATAGAATAATTGTATTGTTTCGTAGTCAACTTTTCAAAGAGAAAAATAATATTCAATATATATATATATATATTAGAGGGATAATAATTTGAGTCTTGTAACTCCAAAGCCAAAAGCCATCAACAAGGAACAAATAATATTCTTTGTGCTGTTTAAACTCTTTTACGTTGTCTTCGTGGCCTACTTCAATGGGGAGATTTCCACAGCTCAAATTTGGTTGATTTTCTTGTCCATTTAAGTAATCACTATTAATCTTTTAAGTAAAATTGAAATACACATTTACACTATATCTTTAGAATGTTAGAGATTATACAACATAATAATACACCTCTATCCTCTACATTTTAATTTCATAACTGACTCTTTAGTTCTTAGAGTCAAATTTAAATGATGAGGAATTTTGTTATTGATTTTTATATTATTTTTTTTTTTTAATTTCTTTTTCACTCTTCTTCATCATCCTTCGCCTCTCCCAGCCTCCCCTTTCACATTCCTAAAGAAACTTTAAAACCCAAATTTTATAATTATAATAATAATAATAATAAAACGCAACAATTCAAACAACATCTGATTATATCAACGACATGGAATAATAATAATAATAATAAAGAAATCAAATCAAGTGGGTTTCTCTCCTATCTATCTGTCCCTTTCTACTCTTGCTCAATCAATAATACTTCTGGCCACGTTATAAATAATATAAACATATATTTTTTCAAATCTTCTTTCTATTTTATTTTTCGATTAAGTTTCCAGTTTTAGTTTACTGAACGAAATAATGAATTTTCTCTCAATTTTTTAGATTTGGGTATTAGATATAATAAAGAGTTTTGGATGAAGAAAAACCTGAGAATGTTACAGAAATAGCAAGATTTAGAGGGATAAAAAAAAAAGAGGAAATTGCATGCACAATTTCCATTTTCCATTGACATACGCACTGTAAGGATTATGGTGAAATTGCGATGATCTAAGGAGGTGCTTCTTTCAAAATTGAGCATTGGGCTCTTAATTTGACTCCTTTCTGCTCACACTAAAGCCCAAGTATTGAATATTGGGCCTAAAAAATAGATGGCTACTGCGATGGAATTTAGTTTTAGGCTTGAGAAAAAAAATAAAGGACTTTCCTATCCGCATGAAACAAACTATAAATTTAAAAAAAAAAAATGTACAATTCAGCTTTGGAAAACTGAAATTATATTTATTTATAGGCTTATAGCTGAACAACATTCGGGTGCGATCATAATATGCACTTATCATCTTGCTCTTATCACATAAAAAATCAATATTTAAATAAAAACCTAAAAAATATGTTTACACATGATTCGATGATATATACATATATATACTTCAAACAATTTAAAAAACGTAATGCAATCAAATCAAAAAGTGAGCTGAAAGTTAAAACTGAAAAAAGAAATCCAAAATAATGGACTCCACCGGCCTAACATTAGATCTCATTGTGTATGATTTGCATTGGCCTTCTTCTTTTACAAATATCTACCAAAAACAATCCATAATGCAATCTAAAGTCAAAATCAGTACAATAGAGAGAGAGAGAGAGAGAGAGATTAAGGGGCCTAAAAGTACAAAGCATTGTCCAACCCAGCCAACCAAGTTCCGAAAGCAGGCATGATCTCCAAAGCAGTCCAACTTAAGATAGATACCAAGTAGGGTGTCCCGTTCAACTAAAAGGACACACTCCAAACGCGGTTTCCATTAATATCTCAAAACCAATTACTTTATAGTAACCACCGTTGGATGATCTACATACACATAAATTTTAGATATTTTTATCGCTACATTTGAAAGTAACAAGAAACTATCCACCATGTTGAATAATAATTTTTCTCTTATGGAAGGTTAAGAAAGATTGGTTTTTGTCTATTTCAAGATGGCCCGCAGATAAAGAGAAGATAGAGCAAAAGCGAGGGAATTGACATAAGAAGGTTAAATAGTACGAGTACGACAACCATTGCAGGGTCGATTGGTATGGGGCCATTGGTTAAGATATTTGTATGTGGTTTTAGTGTTTAGGAATCAACCTGAACCATGACCCTCTTCCTTTCTTTTTGGTATAAATTTCTCATATGATGATGCCTATTCCTTTTGGTTATTCATTCAAAATTCCTAAAATCACCATTGACCACTCACTAACCATTCTTGTCTCCTAATCTTATCCCATTCTTATCCCACAGACCACAAAAATATCTAGTACTAGTGTGCGTGGGACCAACGTCTCATTATTTTTAATAATAATGTATAGTGCATATAACAACAACAAGCAGTGGGGTTGTTTAAACTCACATAAATTATTTAGTCATTGTGTCAATAGTAGAGTTAAAGAAAGTTCATAAATCTTGTGAAATGGATGTTTTTTAATCGATGGACGGTTGATACACAATAAAGTTTTAAGTTCAGATGCTCGTTGGACCAAACATCCATAAAATAAATATGGTGTTCCATTTTTCTAATGTGAAATCTTTGATGGTATCATATTAATTATTAGATTCTGATATGTATAAAATATAGTAAAATTTCATATTTTTAATAGACTCCTATTTAGTATAATCTTAAATTTTATTGTAAATGTTTTAGATTATTTTTGTCATTTACGATAATTTTTCTTTTTTAATTATGTAGTTTTTTTCTTTTTGCCACTAACTCGATAAATTTGACATATAAGCATCTCCTATTAACACTAGATGTAAATCACAAGTTTCATAGTTGAGGAGTAAAATTTTTTTTGTCCTAGTTTATTTTGGTATATATTTCTTAAATTCTTTTGGTGTATGAACTCTTGTTCTTGTTTGATATTTTAGCCTATAATCTTTAAAGATTTTGTTTTGTTTTTATTAAACCTTGTTTAAGCTCTGATATGATCATGAATTTCAATTATATTATAGTTTTTAATAACTTGTTCAAGAAAAACACAAACACAAATCACATATGTTTAATATGTTATTTATTTAAAAGAAATATATCAATATAAGTTTGAAAGACATAACTTTATCATGTTTTAAAAGTTTACATCCCGAGAGATCAAAAGATGTAAAAAAGTGGAAGGGAATTTAATTTATTTGGATTTGAATTTTATATAATTTTTTTTTAAAAAAAAAGCATTTTCATATTTGAGTTTGGATATAAATGGGAACTCAATGATAGAGTTGATTGATTGATA
Organism: Cucumis variabilis; assembly: GCA_037974545.1. Lineage (NCBI taxonomy): Eukaryota > Viridiplantae > Streptophyta > Magnoliopsida > Cucurbitales > Cucurbitaceae > Cucumis > Cucumis variabilis. The sequence goes on along the minus strand of JBBPDI010000029.1, from coordinate 4,732,917 downwards.
AATATATAAACACGCATACGAATGCGTAGGGTCAATACTCAAATCCAACCACTGTCCAATTGTACCAAAAAGTTAGCTATAGATTGGCACCTCAAATATTAATTGAGCATTTATATTCTATTGTTCAACTCATATACATATAACTAAAAAACAAGTGGGTTTTAAGTGCTTTTAATTAATTAGTTTTCTTTTTTCAATATCTTTCTCCAATATTACCTCAATCTCTATAGGCATGAGAAATTTTCATATATATATATATTAGTAAAAAGGTATGGAAATCATCGTACTAAATTCGACTTACCAACTTCTAAAGTGAAGTTAGCTATATTATAATTATAGATTATTATAGTTGAATTATAATAGTTTGTATTTAAACGTAGATTATTTTAGTTGAATTATGATAATATGCGATTGGTGTATAAACGAGAAAAATAATAAACATTGTAACAAAAAAAAATAATGAAAATAGAATTGTAGCAAATAGTATATACAGTAACAAATTGAAGTTTTTAAATTAATATTTACTGTAACTGATTGAGAACTTTTATGCAACTAATTAAGAACTTTCATGTAACATTTACTGTGTAACAAGAGATAGTTATTATAAACTCAAATAATTTTTGTCCCAATTAGTTGGAATAAATACTATTTTAAAATACTTGATTTATCAATAACGAATAATAGTTATTGTTTGTTACTGTTTTCTTCCTTTTATGAGTTTGTATTCAAACAATCAATTTTTTCACGAACATATAATTGTGACTATATATATACTCTATTTCTTTGTTTTTCTTTTCTTCGATATTATGCATATTCCATAACCCTAGAAGATATAGGGGTTTAATGAAAAGTAGTAGGATTTTTTAGGTGGTCAATTATAAGA
>JBBPDI010000029.1:4721679-4731934 GCA_037974545.1 Cucumis variabilis | reverse complement strand
ACTACTGCTTTTCAAGAGAGTTGTTTTTTCCTTTGTTTTTCTTGGCTGTGTTTTGCTATCTAGCTACTTGTTTTTAAGGTCAACATAAGTGGAAGTATTGTTCTTAGTAACTACTAACTCTAATATTGTTAAATCATCAATAAATTTAAAACTTAAAGATGAAGGTAAATATAGTACAATAACTAGTAATCATATATAGCAGAAAAGAAAAACTATGGAAAACAATTTTCAAACCCAAAGATATTATTTTAGTAAAAAGTAGTTTGTAGAAAACTGAAATTCAAACTTTAAAAAATTGAGTGCATATCAAATATGAGTTTTGGGACAATGATTCAGCCAAGTAGATAGTTAATACACCTAAAAATAAAGATTTATGTAATTTAGATGAAGGAGAAAATTAAAGGCATCGGTTTTAAGAAACAAAAGAATTTTTTCTAATTTATAAAACAGATTTCCATTTTTCTATTGGGAATTGAGGAATGTTTTATTTTAAATTAAAATTCAATGGAGGACATAGTACACTTTTAATATTTTGAACTTTTTAGTAGACAAATCAAATATTTCTTTTAGGACAGACAGCCAGTAGAAGGAAACATAACTTTAAGAATATATTAACCAACTTATTTTATTAAAAAAAATGAAATTTAAATATCAATAAAGTTCAAATTCCCAAACGAAAAGCAAAATTCTGCATTGGATATATATATAAATGTACTAAACTGCTAAGAAAATGACAAAATACGTAATAAAAATACAGTCTTTATACATTTTAAAAAAAAAAAGAATCCAGCAATTCATAGTTGTATTTGGAGAAGACAATTAATTGAAAAAAGTAAAGTTGATTTCACCATTTGTTACTTAAAAAAAAAAAACTTTAAATATTGTTGAATAAGCGATGTATTAGGAATAGTAATTTGCTAAAAGAAAAAAGAAAAAAGGAAGTATGATTAGGAAGGACAAAGCAACTTTAATTTTAATGTGTAACTAAAATTGAATGGTTAATGAAACCTTGTTTTTTGAAAGGAAAAATTAATGAGATCCGTTGCGTGGTTTAGTTATGAATTATGCGTAAGCTGTTACCTTCTTTTGCTCGTTATTGTCTAATCGGAGATATCAGCTTCATTGAAGAAACTTAATTCACTTTTAATTTTTATTACGTTTTCAATGGTTTCTATTGTTTTTAAAATTAACTAAGTAACTTTTTTCTTTTCACTTTTCAGGTGGTGGGATTGTCTCATAATAAATTAATAATGGTAATTTACGTCGAATAATTTATTAAAATATTATAGTTTTAAAAATTTATTAGTAAAACAGAGTTGTTTTAAAACTTATTATATACTTCATTTTAGAAGAGAGAATAAAAATGACACGCATGAGAGAGAAAAAGGGAACAAAAATGACACGCATGAGAGAGAAAAAGGGAGAGGACGAATGGTTAGTGAGAAAGAAAACGAGAGATCACTTGTTCTATAAGAGAGAAAATGAGAGACTGGGTTTTTTTTTTTCTATTTATTTTATTTTATGTTTGTTTGTTGTTATTTTTTACTTTTAACTTATTTTTAAGTTTTATTTTATTTTATGACAAATATTTTGTTAGAGATTTAAATTAAAAAATAAAAAATAATTATTAGATAAATAAGTTTAAATAAAGAAAAAAACAAAAAAGAACATGAGTCAAAATATGATCTGTAACAATATTTGAAGATTAAAAGAATTAACATCACATAAATTCATAATACAATTGAAATTTTGGTTTTTATAGATTTATATATTGAAACTAAAAGAAAATAAAATATAAGTATTTTTTATTATTAGTTTTTTAAACTCCAGAGGATTAGTGTACAATTAGGATTTTTTTTTTGTAAATTTCTTGATATTTGATTTGATCAGTATTTTAAATTAAAAAAATGGTTTTATTAATTGATTTTTTTAACATGAACAGTAAAATGATACAACATATAATCGACTGTTTTAGTATTAAAAGTTTTGCACCATATAAATTAGCAGTACTACATTGTATAAGGTGATTATTTGATTTAATGTAATATATTATATTTCAGATTATTTGGAAATGATACAAAACTATCATATATAGTTTGCTCAAAATAAAACATATGATAAACCGTAAGAACGAACAAGATACATATGACAGACGAAGAATTTTTTCATATGTTTTCATATTGTATCAATATAAACAATTTTAATTTTCCTTTAACTAATTTTTAATTATAAGCAATTACTAAAAATACAATTATAGATTTTCATAAGAAATAATGTGAATATATTTATATAATCTTTACTTTGATGCACTTGTCTATCCATACAAAACTCTCAATTAGAAAATTAGCTTGGTGAAACAAATATCAATAGATATATTTAGTAATACTCTGCTACGCATAGTATGAAATCCAAGACATTTTGATGCTAGACTTAGATAACATACATTATTTGAAGATTAATAATCTTGAGTTTAGTTGTGATTTCTAAATTTGTTTATTTTGATCTTGATTTTTATTATTATTTTTTTGATTTGTTAAAGAAAATATTTGATCTGAGAATAATAAAAATAAGTTGTTGTTAGGTTAAATACTTAACATTCAACCAACTAAAAACAAATTCATTTTTTTTAATCTTAAACATAGAATCCATTTTAATTCAAATTTAAAAACACATTCTATATATCACTTACATTTTCTTTTGTTAGGAGATTGCATAATTAACACATGGTCATAACTTATTTAGATTTACAAACATATCCTACCATTCATAACATATAAGTGTATGTAAAAATAGGAAAAAAAAAACAATTTGTTATTAACCTAAATGTTAAAAAGAAAAAAAAAAACAAATTATGAATTATCTAAGAAACAAAACAAATTGTCCTAAAAATTAGGAAAACAAAAACAAATTTTGACGTTCTAAAATATTATATATATATATATATATATATATACTAAATGGCACGATGAAAGAGAAAACCAAAACAAAATATATTGAGAAAATAATTATTTTATATAATGATTATTTATACATGTGAATCACCATGAACATTAGTAAAGTTTGGACAACTTGAAATAGACACGTCTTTTAATAGCCATATAGTGGTTGAGAATGGACACCACACTAATCTTCAAGCTTGAAAATCATGGGGAACTTCTTGTTCACTTTTTTCTTTTTTAATTCAAAAAAATTATCTGTGGCGACCATTTAAAACTTTGAAATTACTATATTCTATTTTAATCTATCGATGACACTTATTTAAACAACAAAATTTCCTATGACAATAACAATTATTGATCTATATATTATTGATAAATTTATAAATGTATCTTTATGATCTAGATCGATGGTTGATATGTCTATTTTTTTTTATCACAAGCCTGAAGATTCAAATGTAATAATTGTTGTAGTAAAAGTAAAATAAAAGAAATAAAAATAGAAATGTTTTTAATTTCTATTATTTTTTTTTTTGTTAATAATAACTGATTTGAGATTGCTTTTCAGTTTAACCCAAGTTTATGGCTTCTTACATTAACATATTTTAAAAAATTACCTAGTACCTGAATTAAACTAGGTCACATGTTTATGTACTAGAATAGGGAAAAGTTGAGATGGGATGGATTGGAAAGTAGAAAATTATTAATCAAATAATTTTATGCGAGAAAGTGGAAGTTGAATTGAAAAAATGGTATACAATTTGTAAGAATGTCAGCCATGCACACCCTCCAATCTCCATTACGTTAGTCAGCAGAAAACCTTACAAATGTGTGCGCCGCCGTGGCATGGCGATTCAACCAAGACCAACTGCCTAAAGCCATGGCCCATGGGCCTGCAACTCGGCAGCCTTTACCTGCCTCTCCCATCTTATAATTTCGAAGATTCTCTTTCAATGTGACTTCACCTATTATTTTTATTTAATAATTGCTTGTGAAGTATTAGCCACCTTTTTATTAAATAAAATTCTTCATAAGTCACTATGCTTTTTGTCTACTTTATGGGAATGAAAATAAGCAGTGGCGTAAAAAAAATAGTTGTAATAGATGAATTTTGAATCCACGACCTATGAATTTTAAAGGAGTGACATAGTTACTATACCAAAAACACAATGATAAAAATAAGATTATTTTAATATAATATTGTAATTTAGCACTTCAAAATTAATATTAAAATACAAAAATTGAAAATGTGAGAGAGGGCACGTAGCTCCTTGGCCCCTTAATAGATCCGCTCCTAGAAATAAGAAAAAGAAAAAGCATTAAAAAAAATTATTTTAAATAATAAAGTTGAAAATATTAAATGTAAAAACAACCTAATGTTGATATAAATTATTTTCTTTTTAAATTGAAATTAATTTTTTTTAGTATATTGGAAATTTTCATTGATTAAAAAATTTAGAATTTTTTTGCTTTAAAAAAAATTAATTGCAATGTTGATGTGTGCTAATGTATAGATAGTTTTGTCAAATTTAAATCAATGTGATTTATTAAGATCATTTCAAAAAGGTTTTGTTAAGAGTTCTTACATACATATTAGTCTGTACATTAAATTGAAGAGGAAAAAAGAAGTTGAAGCCTTGTCAACATATTACATTTTTTTCCCTCTATTGAAGACATAAATTTTGTTTAGAAGACTCTATATAAACTCCGATTAAAAGAGAAATAATCTACGAGTATCAATTTCAAAATTCATAGATTGATTGAATAATTAATTTTAGCTATCATAATTGTTTTTGTAGATAGACATGTCATGTAATTATAAAATCACTACATAAAGATTTCATTTTCTAGTTATATATATATATGTGTGTGTAATAAAAGAACATGTCTTTAGTGATATAAATATGAAAATGAGTTTTCTATTATTTATCAGTACTACAATAATTTTCATCATATAGTTAGTAATATGATCTCGATCTTGAATTTGAAAAGGAAATAGAGAAGAAAAAAGAAAAAAAAAAACTGCTACAATATATCCTCGAAACTTATATAATAATATGAAATATAGGGTGGGTGTTAGTTAACAACATATCTATAAAAGTAAAGGGCAGTTTGGACTACACCCCTCAGATATTATTTTATATTATATAGGATAGAATAATTGTATTGTTTCGTAGTCAATTTTTCAAAGAGAAAAATAATATTCAATATATATATATATATTAGAGGGATAATAATTTGAGTCTTGTAACTCCAAAGCCAAAAGCCGTCAACAAGGAACAAATAATATTTTTGTGCTGTTTAAACTCTTTTACGTTGTCTTCATGGCCTACTTCAATGGGGAGATTTCCACAGCTCAAATTTGGTTGATTTTCTTGTCCTTTTAAGTAATCACTATCAATCTTTAAAGTAAAATTGAAATACACATTTACACTATCTTTAGAATGTTAGAGATTATACAACATAATAATACACCTCTATCCTCTAGATTTTAATTTCATAACTGAGTCTTTAGTTCTTAGAGTCAAATTTAAATGATGAGGAATTTTATTATTGATTTTTATATTATTTATCTTTTTTTTTTTATTTATTTTTCACTCTTCTTTATCATCCTTAGCCTCTCCCAGCCTCCCCTTTCACATTCCTAAAGAAACTTTAAAACCCAAATTTTATAATAATAATAATAATAATAAAAAAACGCAACAATTCAAACAACATCTGATTATATCAACGACATGGAATAATAATAATAATAATTAAGAAATCAAATAAAGTGGGTTTCTCTCCTATCTATCTGTCCCTTTCGATTAAGTTTCCAGTTTTAGTTACTGAACGAAATGATTTTTCTCTCAATTTAATAGATTTGGGTATTAGATATAATAAAGAGTTTTGGATGAAGAAAAATCTGAGAATGTTACAGACATAGCAAGATTTAGAGGGAAAAAAAAGAAGAGGAAATTGCATGCACAATTTCCATTGACATACGCGCCGTAAGGATTATGGTGAAATTGCGATGATCTAAGGAGGTGCTTCTTTCAAAACTGAGCATTGGGCTCTTAATTTGACTCCTTTCTGCTCACACTAAAGCCCAAGTATTGAATATTGGGCCTAAAAAATAAATGGCTACTGTGTTTAACCTTCTTCCAGTGGGTGAGAGCATGCCCATCATCGTTGATGGTTGAACTAAGTTCTTGAAGTTGAAGTCTTGAAAAATATTTGTATCTCTAAAGAGTTTTAGTTATCAAGTGCTATATTCAACCTCAAAATTTCAAGAAGTTTCTAACCGTTGAGATAATTCTTTTAAATTTCCTTTAAAAATGTGACTCCATTAGACTTTTATTATGGAATAAAGATGGGAGGATTTAAAATGGGTTTGTTTTGATGATCTTCCTCCCATAAGTCACAACCAATCGATGGAATTTAGTTTAAGGCTTGAGAAAGAAAAAAAAGGACTTTCCTATCCGTATGAAACAAATTATAAATTTAAAAAAAAAATTGTACAATTCAGCTTTGAAAAACTGAAATTATATTTATTTATAGGCTTATAGCAGAACAATATTTGGGTGCGATCATAATAAGCACTTATCACATAAAAAATCAATATTTAAATAAAAACCTAAAAAATATGTTTACATATGATTTGATGATATATACATATATATACTTCAAACAATTTAAAAAACGCAATGCAATGAAATAAAAAACTGAGCTAAAAGTTAAAACTGAAAAAAGAAATCCAAAATAATGGACTCCACCGGCCTAACATTAGATCTCATTGTGTATGATTTGCATTGGCCTTCTTCTTTTACAAATATCTACCAAAAACAATCCATAATGCAATCTAAAGTCAAAATCAGTACAATAGAGAGAGAGAGAGAGAGAAATTAAGGGGCCTAAAAGTACAAAGCATTGTCCAACCCAGCCAACCAAGTTCCGAAAGCAGGCATTTCTCCAAAGCAGTCCAACTTAAGATAGATACCAAGTAGGGTGTCCCGTGCAACTAAATAGACACACTCCAAACGCGGTTTCCATTAATATCTCAAAACCAATTACTTTACAGTAACCCCCGTTGGATGATCTACATATACATAAATTTTAGATATTTTTATCGCTACATTTGAAAGTAACAAGAAACTATCCACCATGTTAAATAATAATTTTTTTCTCTTATGGAAAGTTAAGAAAGATTGGTTTTTGTCTATTTCAAGATGGCCCGCAGATAAAGAGAAGATAGAGCAAAAGCGAGGGATTTGACATAAGAAGGTTAAATAGTACGAGTACCACAATTATTCATTGGCAGCAGGGTCAATTGGTATGGGGCCATTGGTTAAGATATTTGATGTGGTTTTAGTGTTTAGGAATCAACCTGAACCATAATCCTCTTCCTTTCTTTTTGGTATAAATTTCTCATATGATGATGCCTATTCCTTTTGGTTATTCATTCAAAATTCCTAAAATCACCATTGACCACTCACTGACCATTCTTGTCTCCTAATCTTATCCCTATTCTTATCCCACAGACCACAAAAATATCTAGTACTAGTGTGCGTGGGACCAACGTCTCGTTATTTTTAATAATAATGTATAGTGCATATAACAACAACAAACAGTGGAGTTGTTTAAACACATAAATTATTTAGTCATTGTGTCAATAGTAGAGTTAAGAAAGTTCATAAATCCTGTGAAATGGATGTTTTTTAATCGATGGACGGTTGATACACAATAAAGTTTAAGTTCAGATGGTCGTTAGACCAAACATCCATAAAATAAATATGGTGTTCCATTTTTCTAACGTGAAGTTTTTAATAGTATCATATTAATTATTAGATTCTCATACGTATAAAATATAGTAAAATTTCATATTTTTAATAAATTTCTATTTAGTATAATCTTAAATTTTGTTATATTTTGTAAATATTTTAGATTATTTTTGTTATTTACGATAATTTTTCTTTTTCAATTATATAGTTTTTTTCTTTTTGCCATTAACTCAATAAATTCGACATATAAGCATCTCATATAAGCATCACAAGTTTCATAGTTGAGTAAAAAAAAAAATTTGTCCTAGTTTATTTCGGTACATATTTCTTAAATTCTTTCGGTGTATGAACTCTTGTTCTTGTTTGATATTTCAGCCTATAATCTTTAAAGATTTTATTTTTATTAAACCTTGTTTTAAGCTCTAATATGATCATGAATTTCAATTATATTATAGTTTTTAATAACCATTTCAAGAAAAACACAAACACAAATCACATATGTTCAATATGTTATTTATTTAAAAGAAATATATTAATATAAGTTTGAAAGACATAACTTTATCATGTTTTAAAAGTTTACATCCCGAGAGATCAAAAGATGTAAGAAAGTGGAAGGGAATTTAATTTATTTGGATTTGAATTTTATATAATTTCTTTTTTTTTTTTTAAAAAAAAAAAGCATTTTCATATTTGAGTTTGGATATAAATGGGAACTCAATGATAGAGTTGATTGGTTGATAAATATATGAACATGCATACGAATGCGTAGGGTCAATACTCAAATCCAACCACTGTCCAATTGTGCCAAAAAGTTAGCTATAGATAGGCACCTCACGAGCATTTATATTCTATTGTTCAACTCATATACATATAACTAAAAAACAAGTGGGTTTTAAGTGCTTTTAATTAATTAGTTTTCTTTTTTCAATATATTTCTCCAATATTAGCTCAATCTCTATAGGCATGAAAAATTTTAATATATATTTCTTTTAGTAAAAAGGTATGGAAATCATCGTACTAAATTCACCTTTTCACTAAAAAAATTTGTAATAGACTTACCAACTTCTAACGAGAAGTTAGCTATATTGTAATTATAAATTATAATAGTTGAATTATAATAGTTTGTATTTGAACGTAGGTTCTTTTAGTTGAGTTATGATAATATGTAATTGGTGTATAAATTATTTTAGTTTGATGAGAAAATAATAAACATTGCAACAAAAAAACAATGAAAGTAGAATTGTAGCAAATAGTATATACAATGACAAATTGAAGTTTTTAAATTAATATTTACTGCAACTAATTAAGAACTTTCATGTAACATTTACTGTGTAACAAGAGATAGTTATTATAAACTTAAATAACTTTTGTCCCAATTAGTTGGAATAAATACTATTTTAAAATATTTGATTTATAAATGACGAATAATAGTTATTGTTTGTTACTGTTTTCTTCCTTTTATGAGTTTGTATTCAAACAGTCAACTTTTTCAATAACGTATAATTGTGACTATATATATACTCTATTTCTTTGTTTTTCTTTTCTTCAATATCATGCATATTCCATAACCCTAGAAGATATAGGGGTTTAATGAAAAGTAGTAGGATTTTTTAGGTGGTCAATTATAAGATTTGAGCAATTGTTTTCAAAATCCCCCAAAGTTTCTTCCCACTAGCTCATTTATTACATTAGCGACTTTTGAATTATTTTGTTTATTCAAGGAAAATTACATAACACAAACCATTTCTTTTTAGAAAAAAAACATATTCCAAACAAATAAACTAAACTTAAAATCTTCCAATAATGTAAGTGCTTGACATAAAAGATCTCCCTTTTATCACCTAATTTTAATATCATCTTACATCACAAATTGAATCAAAAAATTAATTAAATTAAAAAATTAACGTAAACTTAATTATATTCACTAACGCTTCTCTTCTGGGTTTGAAATATGAAGAAGACCTATGCACAATTGGAAATCCAATTTAATTGGAGAGGAAATAAACAATGTAAGGGCTTCAAACCATAATATCTCGAAGCAACATGCTTTGATACGTTGTTAAATTACAAATTGACTCGAAAGCTTAAGCTAATAGATAAGGGTAATGACCTGAGTTTAGGAGGAGGACACGAATGCACTAATATCACATTTGAATGAGAGAGATCCTAAGGACATTAAAGTAAGATCAAGAAAGATTTAAAAAGAATTAAAAGTTACTACTTATATCAACAATGTGTACCTTCCTGTTTTAGTGGCTCGATTATAGGAACAATTCTATTTTTGATGACCTCCTCAGAATTTTCCTATGATACATGTGAATGATGACAAAAATCCTAAAATGACTTTCACTTTAATAAGCCTTTAAGACAAGTAAAGAAATAAATCTAAACCAACCCAAGTACACATTATTTTGGATTGAACAAAATATACTGGAATTCAAGCCACGAATAGCATTGAAACACGTGTAAACACAACACCAATAAAAGGTTAGGTGAAAAACTAAACAAATTGTATTATTGTTGAAATGAAAGTGTAATTAGGCACATGGCCTAAGATAT
>JBBPDI010000029.1:4500856-4518646 GCA_037974545.1 Cucumis variabilis | reverse complement strand
CTAAAAACAAAGTTTTGTTATAATTCAAGAATTTAACATTGATTGTAAGTTTATTTTTTAATGCATTATATCTTATATAATACATTAAACATTAAAATATTAACATAAAATTACTTTTAATTTTCTCCATTTTTCATTTTCATTTTGGAATACCTATTAAAACATTTTTTCTTCAATAAACTCATCATCTAATAATTTTAATGATAACAATAGTAATGTTTTATACCTTTTGTTTTTAAATAATGTATCTTTTGTACTTTTGAAAATTAAATTTGTTTAATTTTGTTTTATGTGATTTTTTTTTTATTTTCATATTTTTTACATTCATACTCATACTCATACCTTTTGTTATCTTTTTACTTTTGAAAATTAAATTTGTTTAATTTTGTTTTATGCGATTTTTTTTATTTTCATATTTTTTACATTCATTTAACGAGTAAAAAGAGTCACGTGCCAAGGACTAGTAATACAAAAATAAAATAGTGGAGAGGGAGAAACTATTGTAAAAAATAGATGATTTAGTATGTACCAAATGCACGACTTCCTTGATTAAAAAAATCTGAACAAACCATTTTGCCGCTTCTTTCTCTTATTTCTCCTCCATCTGTTTTCTTCAATGAAATTGATTTGTTGTCGATGGTCGGCGACTGTTTGAACAATCCTGCTTCTATTTCTTTTCCCTATGATTATTCATTCTCGTCTCCCTTCCACTCCAATTTTTCCCTCTACATAATAAATTCCACTTGCTCTATACCCACCATTTCCATGGAAATGGTTTCGAGCTCTAATTTCCACACCCTTTTCTCTCACGTTTTACTCTGTCTTATCTTCTTCTCACAGTCTCCATCTCTGTACGATTCCATAAGGATTTTCAAGGACCCATCGTTTTACGAATTCTAAGTAGACCAAGATGTTGTTCATATTGTATGTATTCATTTATCCACATCCCTTTTCAATGTTTCTTCTTCTGGGTTTCTCACTTTAACTCCACTAATATCAGTAACAAATCTTCCTCCATTAAGGTATTCTTCTTGAGCTTAAACTTAGGGGAAAGTTTTTGGATCTATTTTTCACCAAATTCTTCATCTATTGCTTATGTAAATGCCATTGAAGCATCCCACCAAATTTCATTCTAGACAAATCTAAAGTGATTACCCTCGTTGGAGCAAAAGGTGAGTCCAAGATTTTCTCTTATGTAGTTTTACATACAATTTACAAAATCAATGTGGGAGGTCTTGAAATTCCCCCAACAAAGACGGACTATGGAGGAAATGGGAACAAGAACAAGACAACACTTATCTATTGAATTTGAGCTTTGGAAAGAACAACATTCCTCATTAAACAAAACTCAAATACTTGAATGAAGATGACCATTATTGTGGGCCTGGACTCGTATACCAAACTGCCAAAGAATTGAAATTAAATTCCAACTATACGTGGCAAAAATGCTCTTCACATAATAATTTGTGGAGGAAGATATGTAAGACATGTAATGCCCCAAAATTTCGAAGTATTTATTAGGCTAAGTTATCTTGGAGTTTGGGGAAAACAAAAAGAATGGTGTTTATTAAGTAAAATGAAGGGGAAATAATAATATTATATATCATAATAATAATTATTAGTATTATTATTTTAATACCATGCTCGTTCTGCGTGCAAAGAAAAGAAAGGAAGCAGTTGACCTTCTTCTTCTCCTTCACGATATCCTCTGTCCGTCGCCATCCCTTCCTCTGCTTCTTCGTTTTAGTCGTCCACCACCTTAGGAATTCTTTTTTAGTCGTCCACTGTCAAGCCATCGTCCCATCGAAGCTGTAGCATCTGCGTTGCGTTGTCCAAGACTGATCTGAGTGTGGTGTCCCCGCTTCGTTCTATCTCCGATTGCAAAGCGTTGTCGTTGCATTTTCATTCGCCGTCTACGAACACCAGCCATTGAGTCCTACATCGTTTGGTTATTTGTCGAGCCATCCCCTTTATTTTTTTCCAAGTCGCGCACGAACCTCCTCTTCCAGCCGCGAGTTGCAAGCAGACGCTGTTTGGTTGTTTTGTACACTGTCGTTTTTGCCTTGCCATGAGTCGTAGGGGTTTTGTTGGTAAGATTGAAGTTGTGGGTTTTGTAGCTATTTCATAACTATTTTAAGTGTTATTGTTGGATTAATTGTTTGGGTTCTCATTTGTTTCTTGAAGGTGATATTGGGAAATTTTTGCTAGAATCATTGAGTTTCATAGCAAGCTTCATTGTAAGTTTATTCTTCATTTACGTGGTAAGTTTGGAATTCACATTTAGATGAATTGAATGGGTGGAAGTAATTGTGAGTGTTGAATTTTCTTATCTTTATGTTTAGGTTGGTTCGTTGGATTTTAATTTTATCAAGGAGCTTAGGTAAAGTTAAGGTAAGGGATTTTCTACTATTGATCCCTATATCAAAGTTGCAATGAATTGACTGAATTGAGAATGTTGAACTAACTGAATTGAGAATGTTTGAATGTTGTGCCTTAGAATGAATTGTTGGTTTACTTTTGATTGATTTGAGGAGGTTGACTGTTATTCATAAGTTTGACTAATTTGGTGAATCGCTATGTTGATGATTGTTTATATTCTAGAATGGTTAATTTGACTATTTACTAAAATGTTGACAATAGGTTGGATTGTATTTTCTTGAATGAAATGTTTGAATTGTTAAAATGGACTAAGGAGAAATTGTTAGTTTTATTTATGGGGTAATGTACCTTGCAAGTGTCCTACGGAATCACTACTTGTTGTGCCTCCTTCGGGACCACTAGACTGATATGTGTATCTTTCGAGAGCACTAGACTGATATGTGTATCCTTCGAGTGCACTAGACTGATATGTGCATCATTCAGGAGCACGAGACTGATATGTGCATCCTTCGAGAGAACTAGACTAATATGTACATCCTTCAGGAACACTAGATAATATGTGCATCCTTTAGGGGCACTAAAAGGGGGCACTAGACTGATTATGTGCATCCTACGGGATCACGTGCCTGTTATGATGTATGGTACCTCCCAATAGAAAATTAATAATTTTTATCCCTAACGGAACTAGTAGTAGGTCTCTTATTGGGTATATTTTATATTCACTCTTTTATGTTTAACTTTTTTAGGCAAAGGTAATACAAGAGGTAGACGGACAAGAGACAAGAAGGACATGTGATCGCCATATGGGGACATTATGTCAAAATTGCTTTGGCTTAATGTTTTACTATTTTCAAGTTTTTGGTGATTGAAACAAGTTTTATGTTTAGAACAACTATTTATGTTGATGATTTATAAATGATACTCTTGAAATTTTATTTTGTTTGAAATATGGCCCGAATAATGTTTCTTTGATATTTATTGTTTCAAATAAATTTTACTGTAATTTGTGTCAAACAAAGTGTCCTTGTGCTAAAATAATGACCTCGACTAAAACTGAAAATTTGTATCGTTACGAGTCATGTACCGAGTATACAACTTCCCTTTTATTTTCATTTTTTTGTTGCAACTGACTAAATCACCTATTTTTTACAATAATTTTTCTCTCTTCATTGTTTTTGTAATATGTTTATAAACTAATATATTTTTTATATTTTCTTAAAAAAAGCATTATTTTTTTATTTTGTCCAATTTATTGGATCTCCAACTACAATCTTTTCATTCATTCAATAAAATTGAAAATTCTATTTTTCTTATTGACAATATTAGGGGTGTGGGGATTCAACCTCTTACTTCAAGATCATCATACATACTTTATATTATGGATTTATGTGAGTGCTAGAAAAAAATCATTATTGAGATGTAGAAAAAAACAATTAGTAAATTATAATTACTATTGTTTAAAAGATTTGATAATTAGAGACTTGGATGTTTGTCTTTGTACTTCAAAAAGTTCTTATATTTGGAAACTCTTATTATTTTAGAAAAGTTCCAAAGCATGTATTGACCATATTTTTAATATGTTTGAGATTTTGTATTAATGTATTTCCAAGAATTTAAGAGTAGTTTAAATTGATACTTAAACAAATAATTATAAACCTTAACTTGTAGTCTAAAAGTTTTTAAAAATAAAATTTAATGAAAAAATAAAGGTAAAAGTTAAAATTAATAGATTTAGATTTACGTTGAATCAATTATTTTCTCACAAAAGAAAAAGAATATTTTTTTCCCTTAAAAACTTCTGAAAAAAAAAACCTTCCAAATTCTATTGGTTACAAAAATTTGAAACCACCTTTTTTGTTATTATGAAATTAGGAGTACGTAATTTAAAACCAATTTAAAGAGTTATCAATCAATGAGTATAACATTAATCTCAAGTTGACCAGAATTTAGATTATTAAAAAAGATTAGTCACACGATGAAGCTTGTATACACAATGTACAATTGATACTTGTTTACTTATTATGAAAGAAAAGTACTGGGTAAATGAAAAATCATTAAATTTAACCATAAAGACACTAAAACTCCATCTATAATCTGACATGTTTAAACCTAAATTAGTAAAATTTCATCTTCAAGCTACTAAATCTCCAAACCAAGAGAAGACAAATTTTAGAAAATGTAGTGAAGAAGACTCATTTTAAAGTAGTTTTTTATTAGAAATAAATAAATAAAGACATTTCATATTCTACATTATTATTACATTGAATGATATTTAATAATTAGAAATTATTTTTATTATTTAACAATATTTCATTTCATTTAATAAATGACAAAATTATCCATCAAATTAATTTTTAAAATGGTTATAAAGGAATGGTAAAATAGAAAGATAAAGTTTCTCCACATATAAGCTTTTATATATAGTATAGATTAACTATTAATCTATATTTGTAAATAGTTTTAATAAAAAAGAAAAATATCATTTTAATTTATATATAATTAACAGTAAACCCAAATTTAAGTTGAAAATATAAATAGAAATAAAAAATCAAAAGGAAAAAAAGAATCTAAAAAGTTAGCCAACAATGAATCAAGTCAATCAAAAACCAATTTATTGTTTGTTATTCCCTACATGTGGCTTAAACCACGCTCTACTATGTGTTATTTAATGAAATATAATTTAATGTTACATTGCATCATTAAACTTTTACCTTGATTAATTAACCTTGTACAGTTTATCAAGTGTTGTAATAAATCATTTTGGTTTGGTTAATAATCAATTAAAAGTGATAAATTTGTCAATTCACCTGTGTTTGTATATATATATATGGGTGTATATACAACATATATCACATATATACAACATGTATATGCATTTCTTTTCACAATTTCAATTATCTTGTCTGTGATAGCTTCAACATGTTAAAAGGATACTTAAATTTAATTATAATACCCATATATTCTAGTGCAGCAGTTTGCTTAAGAGATATGTGCTACAAATTTGAATTTCTTCTCACAATAGTAGAATACTATTTTAACTGATCTTTAAAAACCACAATTTTCATCTTAACTTTAGTGACAAAGTTATCTTCAGAAAATTAAAAGAGTATAAAGTTAAATGGAATCATAAGCAGACATTAGTAATGACTTATGGAAAATGACTTAAGAATCGTCAAAGATAAACTTACCATCATGCCTCTGTGTGGAGTCACCTTGAGAACCAAAAGCCCTTCACATCATATACCATTTTCAACATTGCCTTCATTGTTTCCCCAAGAAACAAAATAACAATTTAATATAAACACTACGTAAAATTGGATATTAAAACACAAAAATCTGCTCTTTAATTTGCTACCATTCAAAAGCATAAAACATATACGTCTTTGTCATGCATGATAGGTTAAATTAACAAACTAATTTATAATACCTAAAATTGATCTGAAAGGGTCCAAACAAAATTTTAAAGCCCAAAAGTCATTAAGATAAACTTGTTTTATTCCGATAAAGTGTTCGAACAGTAACAAAACTATGCCAAATCTATAAACAAAGGCTTCCAAGCTCTAGAATCAATCTAAAAAACCCTAAACTAGTTCAAAAAGAAATTTAGAACGTTATACCTATAATTTCTCACCAAAGAGGAACTGAACGTTACTGAAAAATGTTCGAAAAAAGCTTAAACCTACATAAATGGAGTTGTTAGGGAATGGGAAAAGAATGCCCTTTTGACACTTACTTGTACACATTACATTCTTTGGAGTTGATTTGCTCATGGATGTCGATTCAGACGATGAAGAGCCAAAACCTTGACGCGATTAGGTTGGTGGCTTGGATGAGGTTGCAATTGCAGCAAGATCAACAATTTTTGAAATGAATTTTTTAGATTTAGATGAGTTGTGAGATTTGATGATGATAATTTAGGTTTAGAAGAAAAAAGGAGAAGCAGTTGGAGAGACGAGCACGTGAGGCATTGCAAAATCGAAGGAGGTGAAACACGTAGAGATAGAGGGTTGAGGATTTTCGTTAAGAGAAAGCAGAAGATGAAAGGAGGGAAATAAATTTTAATAAATTTGTTTTAACAAGTAAATTTATTTTAATAAATATATATTTTTTTAATAAATAAATTTGATTTAATAGATTTATTTTAATAAATAAATTTATTTAATGAAAGGAGAGAAATAAAAAGTATAATACTTTTTATACTTGACATTTTAAAAATATCAAATAAAAATGTTAACTATAGTTATGTTTTATTCGCGTCAAGTAAATGTTAACTATACTTGACAAAAAAAAACAGCAAGTAAAATATCCACTATATTTGATGCGAAAAATAACCGTCAAATATATCTCCACTATACTTGACACAAAAAAAATGTAAAGTAAAAGGTAACATAAATTAGTTCAAAAAATTCCGTAAAAATTTTGCTTTTCTAAAACTATACTTGACGTTTTTTTTTGCGTCAAGTAAATGTTCACTATACTTGATGCGAAAAAAAACCGTCAAACAAATCTCTACTATACTTGACACGAGAAAAACGTAAAGTAAGAGCCAATGTAAAATAGTTTGAATTTTTTTTGTAAAAACTATGTTTGTTTAAAACTATACTTGACATTTTTTCTTTAAAATTGTCTAATAAAAACATCAAGTATGTAAAAGTTGCCTTATACAATTTTGTAATAGTGTAGCCTTGTGCAATTTATCGAGTGTTGTAATAAATCATTTTGGGTTGGTTAATAATCAATTAAAAGTGATAAATTTGTCAATTCACATGTGTGTATATGTATGTGTGTATGTATATGTAATGTATATTACACATATACAACATGTGACAAAAATAAAAACTTATTTTTAGTTGTTTTTTCAATTCACTTAGATCGAATAAAAGGAAGAACTAGTCATAGGTGTTGTCCATCTAAATCCTATTTTGACTTAAGGGGAACTCGTTTATTTTGTTTTCTTTTAAGTTTCTTGATCTAAAGTTATAGCCCTACAAACATAGAATAAATATAATTTATGTTTGATCGTTTTACTAAATCCTATTCATCGAAATATTTCATTCACAATCAATCCATAAAAGCAAGTAAAACCATATTAACTAGGGGAGACACATGGTTGATAACTTGCAGATGAAAGTCCAAAATAGATGGAAAGATATATGAAAGTCCAAAATTTCATGGTGCATTGAAAGATGCTGAGAATGCAGTTGCAAAAGTTGCTTTAATGTCTTTATGTCAAGATGGAGCTCAAAAAGTTAATATTCTAAGTTAAACTTTAATGAAAAAGAATACATAATGTCATGTAGCCGGGTAGGGGTGTTAAAAAAAATCGGTAACTCGACCAACCCGGCTTACTCAACCTAAACTGCAAGGGTTAGCTTGGGTTGAAAAAATGAAAAAATTAAATTTTGGGCTAGGTAGCCGAGTTGGACTGATAGAGGTCGGTTGACCAAACCGGACCTGATTATAAGTTAAAATATATATATAACCTTCAACTAATAATTAATAAACCAAGCTTACGTCTACTCCACTTTGCGAGCACCTCCCTTGACTTCTTTAGCCTCTTTCTCAATCGCACGACACGTAATCGTCGTCTTCTCTCTCTGTTGTTTGCCTTCTCTCTCCACCGTTTGCCTTCTCTTCGTCGATCACCTCCTCTTCACCTTTGCCTTACAATCTCTATTGTTTACCTCCGTCTCCCTCTTCACCTCCACCTTTGCAGTCTCCGTCATTCGCCCCTCTTTGAACATATCTAAGGTTCGATTTTGAACATTCTTCCTTGATTTTCATTGAAGTCAACTTATGATTTTTTGTTCTAGTTTTGATGAGATATTAATTTTTAGAGTTTTTTTAGAAGAAACCATTGTTGACTTATAACATTCAATTGTTTAAATTCATCCCTCTATATTTGGGTTTGGTTAACCAAATTCCCCTTTATATTTGGATTCGGTTAATCTCTATACAGTATACAATACATAGCTGAATTTGACTCCACTTCAATTCTGAGACAAGTTCTTAACACATTTCACTTTTTAATTTATTTAGATATTCATTTGACCCTGCTTTGTTTTAGGCTTTGTAAAGTTATTCTATGTTTGTTTGATCGATCCTGATTTATGTGCTGAAGTTGAATGGAAACTTTTATTGTTATACAGTTTGTTTTTAAAATTTGGAAAAAAATATAATTAAAAAAAAAAGTCCAACCTGGTCCAACCTGAAAAGTTTGGGTTGGGTCGGGTTGGGTTGACCCTTCAAAATTGAACTGATAGGGTTTAAATTTTGCCAACCAGGTCACTTTGGGTTGGTTCATATTTTCTCTACAACCCGACCCAACCCGACTTATGTACACCCCTAAGTGTAGGAGATATCCCTTCTGGGGTGAAGTACCAAATTTGTTTGAGGAAAATACAAGTTGAACTAATGATGTTGAGGATAAAGAAAATAGGATTAAGATAGTAAAAAAAAAAAAGACTCGGAGAAGTTGTAATCATACAAGGGGCAACATGCAAGGCATGCTATACTTATTATATTACAAAGTGTACTATATCATTGTAAACATTTTATCAATAATTATACAAATATTACAAAGTGTATGATTATTTGATATATATTAAAGCGTTCATTGTTTGTTTCCATATAGGTGTGTCGTATAGTACTATGTGATTGAATTGGTCTGTGTACTGGTAGCAGTAAGGATTTTCGAGGAAAATAGGACAAGAAAAAATTTCAAAATATAAGATTTTGTGACATTTTATAACTGTCGTAAATAAGAAATTAATAACAGTTATTTATTGTCACATTTTAAATCCGTGACATTTTATAATTGTTGACACAATATCGAAAAAATGACATTTAATTTTATAAAAGTTGTCATGATTGGCATATCCTTGACAGGAAAAAAATATCATAATATACGAATTCGTAACATTTTGTAACTGTCGTCAATATCAAAACAATAACATTTGATTTTATAAAAACTATCACGATTGCCATATCATTGACCGAAAAAATGTCATATTATACGAATTCATGACATTTTATAATTGTCGTCAATATGAAAAGGATGACAATTATTTGTTGTCATAAAAATAAATAATGATAGTTATTTGTTGTCATAAAATATTAAATAATGACATTTATTTTCTGTCATGAAACACTTATTGTGACAGCTTTTTAAAACTATCATCGATGATCTTTTCACAACAGGTGATTCTATGACTGTAAATAATTGTCACAGATTTTATTTACGACATAAAATAATTGTCGTCGTAAACCATTTTTCTTGTAGTGCTTAAACTAAATTCTTTGGTAGCCTTCTCACCTAGCAAGCCTTTCACTTCTTCTCTACTTGGCCTTAACGCCTAATTATTGGAAGATGAAATTTAAAAACATAAGTCTAAAAGGCTTGGTGAGGTTTTAAGAAAACTTTTTCGCAAAATACCTTTTTGTATAAACATTATTTCGCCAAACATATAAAATCACATTAATTCATCTTTTCATATAACATAACATTTCACATAAATGTTTCATCTTGCATAAACATACATTAGTTATCAACATTCCTTTCACCAAGGATCATGAATCACTATCTACGCTAGATCACATAACTCCGTGTTTAGACTACTGAGATAATCAGCATCCGAGAGTATACAGGTTCGTCCTTGTTGCTCAAGTTGAGACGCAATGCACATCTTTTATACATAGCCCACCTCAATTTATGATGCAGTCCCTTTCACCCATGTTGGTCTTTACTTTTTATGTGCACATATAAGTTAGTTTATTGACAGGAAAGAACTAATGATTTGAAAACCATACATAAATCATTGAAATCATATTAATCAAATCATGTTGTAAACATATAAGCTTTTCATATAAATCTCTTTTGGAAACTTTCATATTTGAAATCATCTTTCAAGAATATATAAGGAAAACTTTTAACATAAATGTTTTAAAGAAAACACTCACAACACTTTGCTACTTAAACTTCAAAGGCTTCTCTTCCTCTTCTTCTCCCAAAGACACTTTGGCAGCACCCCAGTTTAATTTTTCTCTTCAAAAGCTCACAATAACAATATTCAACTTTCTTATCTCATCCTCTATTTATACTACTCTTAAAACAACTTATGTCACCCTTAAATCCATAATAAGTCGGTACCTCTTGCTTCACGTGTAATCTTAAGATTTAACTTAACCATGCTTAACTTAAATCTTACACGTAGCTCATTAACACACTTAAGAAATTTCTGGGAAGGTTCCTTACTTCTTCTTGCAAATAACTCCAATCATCTAACCTTCCTTCTCGCCTTTTTACACTTATACTTCAAAGGTCTTCCTCACGAATTACCTTAAACATCAAATTCTTATCACATAACTTCATTATTTGTGTGCGGGTCTTAGTCAAAGATTACACGTGCCTAGATTAGTGGGACATAAGAAGCAAGATATAGAATCGGGAGTAAAATGGATTTTTGACCTAGCCGATGTTATGAACAACTCGTGAAGGATTAACTTACTGATCATGGTTTTATCAAATGGACACAAATATATCTATAATGAGGGGAGTGCAACTGCGGGACTTTAGTGGAATCAACCGTTAGTTAACGAATGTTGATTAACTCGGTCTAAAAGAGTTTAGCCAGTTAATCTTGAATCTTTGGAGCCCATGATCTATAGGTCCATTAGGTTCCACTGCTAGCTTATATGGAATAAACTTAGATCAATGTGATGGAATAAGTCGAATTGGGAGAAGAGAGAGAAATCAACAAGTATATGCGATATAGCCGTTAGATTTTAGATTAGAAATAGAGTTTTATGTTTAAATGAGATTTAAATACTATAAATATGAATACATATTCATACTAGGAAGCTCAAAATTAATGGAAATGGTCAAAGTTGTTAAAAGTCAAAATGTTGACTTTTTTACTTTGAAAAGTCAAACTTTGACTGACCTTATAATCAAATGTGATTTGAATTTTGGAAAAATGAATGAGGTTTCAAGCTCGGGAGGTCAAAATTAGTCAAAATGGACAATGTTTGACTTTTGACTTGAAAAGTCAATGATTGACTTTTGACTTGAAAAGTCAATGATTGACTTTTGACTTGAAAAGTCAAATGACTATTTCACCCTTGAACTAAGTTAGTGGAAAAATCCAACATTTTGTTGAATAATCCCACTAACACTTAATGAAATATGTGGCCACATGAGATGTAGACACCTAGCCCACCATGTTTCACTAATTGTTA
Organism: Cucumis variabilis; assembly: GCA_037974545.1. NCBI lineage: Eukaryota > Viridiplantae > Streptophyta > Magnoliopsida > Cucurbitales > Cucurbitaceae > Cucumis > Cucumis variabilis. The sequence goes on along the minus strand of JBBPDI010000029.1, from coordinate 4,507,030 downwards.
GTGGATTATTAAGTGTTGAGATTTGGCCAACTAATTGCATACAATTTTGCATGTAATTAGGTTATAAATAGAATTGTTTTCTTTCTTATTAAAAACTTTGGCCCTTTTTAAGTAATTTTAGAAATTACAAAATTATTACTCTTCAAAATCTCAACCAAACTTCTACTTTCCCACTTTCATATATCTCCCTTAGTTTCTTCACCAAATTGGATCCCACAATTCGGTTCTAAATCCGGAGGTTAGCAGGTCAATTCTAGTAGTTGTCCCGATTTGAGTACATGAGGATATATTGAAAATTTCAAATAACTATAAAGGTATTTATTTCCTAAACCCTAAAATGTTTAGTTTAGGGTTGCATGTTAATTAGGTGCAATTAGGGTATTTTTTTCAATTCCTTTTGTTAGTTGCGCATGTCTCTTTCTATCAAATACTTTCTTCTTCTACAAAGTTGCTCTAAAATGAGTTAAATTTCTTACCTCAAAATTTCAGAGCAAAATCACAAACTATGCATTATGTAGTCTTTTAGGAGTGTACCTTACTCAGATTCACTCGCGAACTGACCTTCTCGCCTTCTCTTATCCAAAATGCCAACTTTCTCATATTCAAAACACCTAGTTTCCTTCCTCAATAAAATAAACTCAATTTCTGAACTTTTAAGACCAATTTGAGTGAAAATGCCCAATTGAGTTGTGAGAAACTCTTTTATGAAGTTAGCTAAAACGTCCAACCTCTATGATCATTCTTTATCACCAACCTTAAACACTCAAAAACCCTTTCTAACCTCTATAAATATTTCACGAAGCCAATTCAAAATGTCTAAAGTGCTATTATTTGATACATAACTAAAATTTTCCCTTCTTTCTAACATTTTAAACTCTTAAACTTCCACAACATGACCTTCCTTCTTTTCACCAATCACAACACTTACCAAAACACTTCTCAAACCTACTTTCTTGTCTTAAATTTGCTCAAAACTAATTCTTTCAAGCTCTTTGGAAAATTTAAGATACCTAAAGTTCGGGTCTTACAATGTGCAATGAACATCAATATTCTCTAGTCAACTTTTTTAGGTATTTTCAAATTTTCAAAAACTTAAACTTGCTTAAACCGATCAATCGACCAACCAATGGTCGATTTGTACTTCTTCGTGGTTAGGGTCAGTTTCAACACTTACTAAGTTGACCATAGTCAGTATGATATCAGTTTGGTAAAAAAATCAACTCCAATTGATCAATGATCACCTCTAGAGTAAAGCTTCGCGCTATTGTTGAACATTTAGTTCAAATATTATATTTGTTCTATATTTTAAAATTTGTCCAATTTTAATCTCTCTCATAATTTCAATTCATCTTAATTAGATTAGTTTAGCATCTTAAAGTAATGTTTCAAAATTTGATTAAATTATAATAACAATAATTAAATTTCTTAAATATATGTTATAGAAATCTTAGGAAATAAACATGTAAAGAATAAACATAGGTTAATTTTCATAAATATAACAGTTTCGTAGAAGCAAGTCATAAAGATTGAGAAATAAAATCGAAAAGATATTCATGGCATGAGTAACAAAATGAAAAGGCCCATGAATCTGACAACGTATGCCATTTCTTTTCATCATCTTTCTTCCTCTTCCCCTTTTGCGATTCTTTTCTTTCCATCTTCTTTTTCTTTTCTTCTACAATTTTTTAAATATTTTCGTCTGCCCTTCCTTTTCATATTCTTCTTCTCCAGTTTTTCTTTTTCTTTTCATCATCTTTTTCTCTTCTTCTGCAGTTTTTTTAATTTTATTTTTCAAACGTTTATTTGATTGTGCCAAATATAAAAGATCGTGAAAAAAAATCTTTGAGATATTGGATTGTCAAATCTAAATGATAGTGTACCAAAAATAGCTAAATCTAAACCAAAGAATCTTTAAAAAATCATGTAGATTTGAGTAACCCATTTAAACGATCAAATCTAAACAATCTTATTTATAATCATGTACCAAATCTAAACGATCATGTACCAAATATAAATGATTAAATCTAAACGATTGTGTAGAAAATAATAGCCAAATTTAAATGATCATTTACCAAATATATTATGCTGGATGACAATTAATCGTAGAACATTTTTTGTATTTTTCATCGTGAATCTGTGATCTTTTTTCCATTTTCGAAATTATTCTATAGCGTGTAAATATTTTACCGTTTTGTTATTTTCTTAAAGACCCAATAAACAAACCCGTTATGAAAACTTGAAAAGCATATTTCAATTTTTTTTTAAAACTAGATATTTTCGTGGTACTAGTAAAAATGGATATTTGCGAATGTCCAATAAACTATGGCAAAATCAGAATTATCAATGCTAAAAATCTTATTTCACATTATGCTAAATTTCGAATATGCTCCAATTTTTAGGAATGGTATAGAATGACACGAGATAACCATGAAAATGACAAAATAATATAGTACTATTTGGAAAATAGCAAATCCAAAAAATATTTTGATGTTAGCAAAACCGCTTGAAGTAGATATTTTTTTTTGACAAATTTTCAACCAATTTTACCCCTTCATAGACTAACACTCATTTTTTTCATAGTAAAATAATGTATTTGTGTATTTGTGCATAGTAAAATAATGGAATATAACACATAATTACGAATATAATGTATAATCACATCATTCAATTTTATAAAAATAATAAATAAATATTTATTTTTGGGATTGATCTCATTTAACTAACATCTCCTAGATTTATGCCTTCAATTATACCAGATTTTTGAATTTGTAGGTTTCAAATCAAATGATTAACAATTTATTTTTATTAATATGTATATAATAATAACTATTTAAATCACACTCTTTTTGCTAACCATAAAATGATTGATAATATAATTTCTTCATTGTACATTTCATAAGCTTTGGTTAATTCTTAATAACATTTTATTATATCATACAAATATATAATTTTTCATATAATGATTGATAATATAATTTATTCATTGTACGTTCCTTAAAGTTTGGTTAATTCTTCGTAACATTTTATTATAATATCATACAAATACACAATTTTTCATATTTATCTTTCATTGTTTTTGGATTATATATACAATAATAAATATTTATTTTTAAAAGTTTAGTTGGAAGATCTTCAAAATTTGAATTTAAAATTGTATCATTTCCTAAAATTCTTTATTTGATATAATAACAACTTCATATTAATGTTGGATCCTCCCTATAATTTTACATGTAACAACTATTCCATAAACGGTATGACGATATTAATAATAATAAATTGACATTATTTAAAGAAAATCAAGGTTAATATAACCATATGTATGGATGATAAAAATTTCCTTAAACTAATGATACATACGTTAAATGCATCGAAATTAGGGGAATAAAATCCTTTTATGGAAGAATTGTTAAATGAAGTATATTTTTCATAAATATTATTTAAAAGTTGGTTTTATTATTATTAATATAACAAAAACTATTATAAATAACAAAAACTACTTTATCCGTTGTCAATTTAAGAGAAAATACGATTTTTTTTAAAATAATGTGTTTTAAAAAACTATTGACATTTCTAGGGTTGGCGTGAAACTATTGTCAAAATTAGGTTAGCGAAGTCGTGTACCCGGTACAGGACTTCGCTAAAGCTAATTGGAGTCGTGTATCGGATACACGAATCCAATACATCTGTACTTCTGGCATGCAGTCTAGCAGTTAACAGTAGCGTGGACTGCCTATTTTGTCACGTAGGAAGGAAGTCGTGTACCAGGTACACGACTTTGTTCACGTGAAAGTCTGACACTTGTCCTTCTTGCAGAAAATCTTGTACACTTCCCCTCTATAAAACCCTAATTTCGTTGCATTCTGCCTTTCATTCCAAATTAAATTTCTCCTTCTTCCTTTCGTTCTCTTTGGTCTTCTTCGCCATTCGCCTTTTATTTTCTTCAACAAAATCTTGATATACTTCCATCATACATTAAAAATCACCCACCCCTTCCATTCTTCACATTAAAAAATCATTCACTCATTCCATTTTTCACCAAAAATCACTAAAAAAACTGTTGTTCCTCTCCATATTTTATTTCCGTTTTTTCACCACAAGTAAGTTTATTTAACTAAATCATTAATTTATGTTTGTTATTTGATTTTATTATTTTGTTGTTAAAATAATTTAATCTTTTTTGCAGTTGGCTTTCTTCAAATCCTCCATTATTTTTCTAGCGATTTTTTCATCACAAGGTATGTTTACTTAACGAAATTACTAAATCGGATACAAAATTTTATTGAAGAAACAATTTAATTTGTGTTGGTTATTTGATTTTATTAATTTGTTTGTAAACATTATTTGAATAATTTAATTTAGGATTTTTATTTGATTTTATTATTTTGTTATAAAATTTATTTGAATCTAGTATGTTGTGTGCATTTTGATATTATTTGGATTTAGAATAATATATCAAGAAAAAAAACGAAGAACAAGATTTAGAATATGAGATGGAATATCTAGATCTAGAATATCTAGTTATTTGGATTTCGAGAAGAGAAAGAAGAAGGAATAGGAGATGGATTTAGAATATTTTAGAGTTTGAAGGGAAAGAGAATAGAGAGGGAAAGTGTTTTGATTTGACAAAAAAGAAAAGAAAAGAGAAGAGAAGAAGAAGTAATAGGAGAAGAGACGGTTGACTAGTCAAGTTTTTTTTTTTTTTTTTAGTTTTAAAAATTCAACAAAGATACATAATTGTTTCAATAAATAACAATAACAAGCATTCATTATCTCCACCTAATACTAATTACTTTTCTTTTATTAACACACCTCTATCTTTTTTATAGTCTAATCTTTTTTTGCCTACAACTCAATATTAAATAAAAATTAAGGACAACTAATTAATAGGAAGATAAAAAAATGTTAATTGTTATAGTCCATATACATCTTCATGAATCATAAATTGTTTTATTATATATTTTTTTATTATATTTTTCCACTCACGTTTTAAAATTTTTTATTTATTTTAATCAATATATGATCACACTTTGTTTCATGTTCCATATAAGTTTATGAATTACTTGGTTTTTTCATCAAACCATTTTTATTGATATTAACATTTTATAATTGAGCTATAATTTTAATCTTTATTGTCCAATCAAAAGTTTTAATATAGAAGTTTGTAGAAAATGTTGAAGTTATTTTATTAATCAAAAGTAATTAACAAGATTATGCAAAATAAAATATTCTTGCAAAATAAAAAATATTGTTTAAATAATAATCTTATTTTTATGGTTTAAATGTTGTATTCTCCAACTTTAGTTCATTTTAATTCATTTACTTTAAAAAATATTTTTTCATCTTATACATTAAACATTTTAAAAATTATAATTTTTTCTTTCATTCTTATTTTATTTTCAAATGGTGAAATCTGACATTTTTTTTAATGGTATCCCAATTAAAATAAATGAAGTTAAAAGTTTATTGTTAAAGAACAAATATTTTAAACACACAATAATAAAAAATGAACACAAATTTAAAAAAATTGACATAGATTAAAGTAAGATTTAAATCTACAATTACATGTAAATGTATTGAACATCATTAGTCACTATTGCATATAGTTACAAACAAACATCTCAATTGACTAAGCTACATTAAACGTGAGAGTAGTCCAATGCTAATTAATATAATGCTATTGACATATCCATCCTTATTCATTCAAATTTTCCTTTCTAAGTTAGCAACCATTTTAGCACAACTCTTTCTCATTTTTAGTTCCAATAACACATAATATGTAGTACATCCGAATACTTCACTTTATAATTGAATTGGTCATATAACTTTGCTTCTTAAAATATTATAATTATTTTAATGTAAAATTCAAAATACATTGAAAAAGTCCTAGGGTATAATAGGTAATTCAAATGTAGGAAACTTGTAATTGAATTTATTAACTTCTATATGTTTAATAAGTAGTAGCTTCTTATTTGTCCGATGGTGGTCTCATATTTAACAGCAAATTAAATATGTCGTTGCGATCTGAAGATTTAGTTATTCTTGAACCTGGTAATGGTGGAGATAGTGATATAAATGTAGAAGTCGATGAATTATTTGATAATGAAGAAAATATAGAGGAAGAGAATGAAATGGTCCCTTCTGAGATATTTACACAAATAGATTGGGACATTACGA